>KZ269978.1:2237739-2285967 GCA_002249935.1 Onchocerca flexuosa | reverse complement strand
TAAAAAAAATTAAAAAAAAAAAAAAAAAAAAAAAAAAAAGAAAAAAAGAAAAAAAAGAAAAAAACGGAGAAGGAATTGAGCATTTTTATATGAATGAAAAAAAAAAAAATAACCACATGCAAAATTTCAATGTAAAAAATTGAACTTCAGTTAAAGATTCTTCCTTTTTGAAAATAAAAATATTTAAATTGTACTGCTTTTAATAATAAGTTATGCCAATTAGTAAGAAAATATCGTTTATAAGTTGCAAATAACATTGGAATTTCCATAACGCATCTAGTATCACTATTACGAATTATTAAATTTAGAAAAAGTTGATATTTTTGTGTGGATAATAATGCGACATGCAAACACTTCCATAATATATTGTGCACCTGAATTGTTGCAATTATTATTTGAGTTTCCTGAATTTTTGATAAATTCATTACTTTACTAACAAATGATTTAGAATTATTATTTAAAAAAAGGCGAGCAAATAATTCAAACTTATGCATTTTGCTTTTCTTCGAAGCATTCCTGTTAAAAAAAAAAAAGAAAAAAAGAAAAACAAAGAAAATCTGCGAAATATCTACGTTAAACAGAAAATTTCGTATTTCAACTTTTTGTATTTTTTTAGAGATAATTTTTCATTTTTTTCTTTAAACTTCCATATTGAGATGAAAAACTTTTACTGCATTTTTAACTGCTATATTTTTAAATGGATATTCCTATTCAAAATTAAACAGAAATTTCAAAATATGAAAAATAATCCTTTTAAATTTTGCTATCAAAACTTTTTACAATTAATGGGAAAAGAACTTTTTTTTCGTTTATTCAAGTTAAATTTTCCGTTTTTTTTTCTTTTTCAAAAACAAAAAATTTCATAATACCTTCGTTAAAAAAAGTCTCTTTTTCAAAGGTGAGATTTTGAGAATATTTATACCAAAAAGCAAGTTTTCATTTTTCCGGAATTCAAATTCCCGAAAAAATTTTTTCCTTTTTTTTTGCAACGACTTTACACTAAAATTTTTGCAATGACTTCACATTTCCTTTCCATATTTTTCCTTTTAATCTTTCTTTTTTTGTGTATCAATTCTTCGCATTTAATATATTTTATTCCATTAATCTCTTATTTTTCATGTAAAATAAAACTTTTCAAAATTATCGAAATATATAGAAAATAGATATACACATTTATAAAGTTTTTAGTTTATAAAATTCTTTATCAAAAAATGACTGATAAAACTGATGAATCCTAAAGAAGAAGGAAGGAAAAAAAAAAGAAAAAATAGATAATTTTTAAAAAAATAAATAGTAATTTGATGGAGTAATAACACAAATAATATTATTTTCAATTATATTTCTATATACATTATAATCAAACAAATTGTATCAAATAAAATTGAAATTTCCAAAAATAAAAATTAAAGTAGCTAACCTTTACTTCATCATTATATGATTCATGAAGTTTAAGCTCAAAAACATCATTATCGAAAAAACTGCTTGAATTTGCAAATACAATTAAAATAGTTAATAATATGATCCATTTCTGGAATTCCGTTATAATATGAAAAAACAAAAACTTAAATTAAAAGTACAAGCAGAAATAAAACTCATATTAATTGGAAGTTTCAGAACAATATCCACGGAAATGCCTTTTTTTCAACGTAAAATATTAGAAATGTACCGTTAATTATTAAAAGTAAACAAACCATGAAGAACCAATAATTATGAATGTAATTACTACACCGGTTGCAAATATTCATAGAATAGAAATTAAATTACAATGGAACTTATTTCCGGTTTTTAAAATGAATTCTCCATTAGAATAATTTGATGTATATGCAAATTTAAAGTCATCTTTAATCATAAAATTATTTGAAAAAGTAAAAGTTGAGTAAGCAGAATTCGATAATTTGTGAAGCCCAAACAGATTCATGAAGTTTCACATAACAAACAGAAGTATCAGTCATTGGTAGTGTGATTTAGCGGATTGATTAAGAGGAATTACGATTTATTAGAGTTAACTTTGTGAATTAATTTTTAGCAAAGCTACTACATACAGCAATTTAGTAAAAGATATATCTCAAGAGATGATTGGATAATCATGATGAAATAAATTATAATCACCTGCCATTGTTTGGACTAAAACTTCTCATCAATCTTGAAATGATCATTATTCAATCACTGAAACAATTTTTGACCTAAATAACATATAGAAAAATATGTCCGAGCATTTTTATATCAGAAATTAAATAATGGCAAGCATCTAAAAAAATTAACCGCAAATATTGCAACAGTAAGCTTTCAAAGCATTTGATTGAAAAAAGAAAAAAAATCCAATATAAACAAAAAAAAAAAAACTGAAAACTGCAAATTTTGGAAAACAAATTTTCCGAAATCACAAACTGAACCCATATTGAATCAAATTATGGTAATATTTTGTGACAGCAAAAATTTCACGCAAACTTCACTTTTAAATGATAAATTCGCTTCTAAATATATAAAAATTCTCAGTAAAAAAATTCGACTGAGAACCGTTTAACTAGCACAGTAAAGTGTGATACATAACAAACAAGGCAAAGATGTGAAGTGCTATTCTTATTTGAAACAAATAAGCTAAACTAATAATATCTTTAACTTTGATGATTTCAAATCGAATTTAACACACTTCAACAATTTTCAAATCCAAATTTCAAAGAGAAAATAAATACATCAAACTCAATGCTTTTAATATCAAAACAATGCATGATATTAAAATCTGTCAAGGAAGACTGCCGTTTAAATGCACCAGATAAGAGTTCATAGAGAAAATACTTGCATAAATAAATAATTAAGCTCTTGAAAGAAGACGATTTAACAAATGCAACCAGTAAATTTAACATTATGAATCCCGTGATAATAAGTAAACTGGAAAATATTTTACGTGTGTTTGCCATTGAGCAGAGATTTGGAAAAAGCGTATTTCTGACCAGACGCAGCCATCAATTGAAACTGAAAAAAAAAAAAAAAAAAAAAAAAAAAAAAAAAAGGTAGTATAAATGATGCATAATTTGATAGGATTGCAGAAACTAAAGAGATTACTCGCGATTTTTTTTTTCTTTTTTAATGATAATTAGAATTACTTTTTCGACTTCCTTACTGATGTTAACAACAGCTAAAAAAGATGATCCTTCGATATTAGGAAAACAACTCCAATTCGATTCCCACTTACCGGTTTCAATTCAAAGTAAGCAACAATATGGGCTTTTTATTTCTTCTGCAGACAGTTTATGATATCATGTTTTAAAACAATCTCAAACAAAACAAACAAATATTTTGCACGGCTACCCAGTTTCACGAAATGTATGAAGACGATAATTGCTATAATAGACTTACCCGTAAGTGGATGTTTCCCACTACAAATTAGACGAGCCACATTGTTGATACATTGAACTGAATTTTGACCTTCAGAATCATTTCGCTGCAAATTGAAATTTCTTATCAATGAAGTTAAATTAAATAATAAAAAAACTTGTAGAAAACAAAGAAATAGAGCAAATATGCAAAGTTCCATTTTCAAATCAAAACAGTGATCTTCGAACTTTTATATTACATATAAAAAAAACTTCCGAAACGTTTTTTTTTTTTTTTTTTTTTTTTTTTTTTTAAATGAAATATCCTTACATTTAAATTCACTGAAAACGTACCTGCACTTTCTTCATTCCAAATTTATGGAACATTTTATCGCGTCTTCGCTCTTTGATGAATTGAAAAGAAAGAAGAGCACTAAACGGTTTCCGGAATACTACAAATGAACGAAATGCTGATCTAATTGAGTATTTCAAAAACTGAAGTTCACGCTTCACTGCTCCAGCACTACCGCCGCTGGTACCACTATTTGCACCACCTTCATTCTAGAAACAAGCCATTAAATCTCGAAAAAAAAATAAACAAGTAAAGTTCCATGGTAAAAAAAAATAAATATTGTATCTTAATAACATCAAAATTCTAAAAACCTAAAATAAAGAGATTGTTTCACACATGAAATATGCTAATTCAAATAATTTTTTGGATTCGAACTGCCGTATATGCAAATTATGTCTTCATACTTGCACACGAAAAAAAATGTTCGTGAAATTGAACACAACTTTTTAACTTACATTTTGATTATTTGGTATCCAATATTCGATAAGTAGATCCTGCGGATCAGATATTTTTATATTATGTGGAGTTAACGGAGGAGATATCTGCTGCACACCCTGCAACAATAAAATGAATTATTTTTTTCTTCATTCGTTCGTACAAAATTTTTGCAATAATTGAATCTCACCAATAACAGCATTTGCGTAATATTTCATAATATTTCATCAAATCGAAGTTAGAACTTTTTAGTTGAACAGGGAGATTCCAAAAATGGAATACAGAAATAACTTTGCAAATACCTGAGCTTCTTCGTTAAATCGCGCAGATACTGTGCAGATTTCTATGTCTTCTTCGAATTGACCAACCCGAACTTCGGAAAGGAATGGAACGAACTGCGAACTTTCTTTTTCATCAGCTAAGCTGTAATTACACAGTGCACAGCAATTAACTGGGCAAGAAATATGCATCAGAAATCTCAAAGAAATCGAAAAGGTATTGATTACTTTCGTTTAGCGATTAATGATAACTTTTCAGGAAAAATATTGCTGTGGGGAAAGGTAACAGATGGAACAACATGCTAGAAAATTGAAAAAATCATTTGATTAAGATACTTACGCTTTACTATGCAACTGTAACATTGCTTCGCCGATCGGTAATTTCCGAAATGCTTCTTCTGGCATATTTTTCAACTTTTCCGAAAATGCTCTCAACTCACACATGATAAATTCATCAGGATTTTTCACAAAAAGTTCACTCAAAGCACATATACCACCAGATCCGACTTGAAGTACTTTGCCCAGTGGACTAGAGGGCAGTGTGACTACGCAAAATCTAAATAAAGAAGAAAAAATCAAAAAAGCTAAGTTATTATAAGAGTTTGACCATGCCGATCAAAACAAAAAAAAACATGCAAACGATTTACTTCATACACCTTGTTAGAAAAAGTAAAATGGTTTACCTCAAAAAATTGATCCATTCAGCTGATTTGTCTTGCAGTGATTCAACATAGGTACGAAGAACAAAACTAATTAATTTTTCTGAACCAATTACACCAAGAATTGTACAAGGTGGAGATGATGACGAACTATTACAACTTCAAACAAATTATGTTAAATTTCAATTTTTTCAAATTTTTCATAAAAAGTCAATATGAAAGTCTCTAAGAAAAATATAACACAAAACTGAACTAATAACCTTTCATTTAACATACAAATATAATTGTCGATCAAAATTTGGCTATAAATTTTATAGAATATGCAAAAAAAAGTACTCACAATTTCTGTATTTTTGCAACAACTGATGAGATCAATAACCGGCAATCACTGAACGATGAGCAATCTAATATTCGAAAAACGGATCCAAAAAATGATGGAACTTGTATATCAGAACTATCACATAACCATAGACGTTCACTGACATTCCATGATTCTTCATCGTGTATAACAGCGGATAACTACAAAAGTATGTGTATTTTTAGCATATTAACTGAGACACCAATCGCTGTGTACTCATTCTGCAGTAATATAATAAGCACTTTGTCTTATTTAAACAGATAATATTCATTTAAATTAAAGAATGTGGAATATTTTGGGATTTCGAAATAGAAATCAATTAGAAACTTGAACAGAATAATTGCATATTGCTGCGGTTGAGAATATGATAAAATAACTGGCATCGCCTTATACAAAATACTAATTTAAAAAAAAAGATTAAAATTTTCATTTAAAAATTTTTTGATTTTAATTTCATTTAAATTTTAATTCTTTTCATTTAAAAATTAAAATCCAAAACTTGTCGAAAAAAATGGTCTAGTGATCAGTAAAGATCTGAAAATGATCGGAAGGAGAGAATAAAAAATACTACACAGAGTAGCCCTAGCTAATCGTATGCATATTAATTAAGCAAATCCACTAAATCTTAAATTTTAGATTTGAAAGTTTAATGATAAGCTTCCAAAACATCTATCAAGCAGAGAGCAATTATGCAGTTGCAATTTAATTTAATTACAATAAAATACATTTTAGTTTAGTTTCAATTATAGTATGAAAATATATGTTATTTTCATGTGACTTGACATACTAATTGAGTAAAATGGACTCTAAAAATCTACTTCTACTATATCACGATTAAAAGAGAAAGAAAAAAATTCTTTCACTTTTTTAAAATATGTAACGATTTACCCAGTCGGTAACAGATGTTGTACGTACAGGATGCCAATGAGATTTTGTAATATTTCCAGTAATTGATAGATCAGAGTTTTGTAAGCAAAGAGGAAATGAGACAGCAGAAACTGAAGCTGGTATATTGGAAGTGGTAAGATGAAGACCAGGAATACTGCCCCTTGTAGTAGTATTTGGAATTGTTTCTAACTTCTGATGATTCTTTTCAGTTGAACCAAATCTGCAATCAATAAATATGATGTTCCTATGATATACAGCAAAAGCTTGAAACATTGTATGCTTAACAATCTCTAAACAAATCTTCTGGTAATAGAGGATAAAATCTATTCTGTATTATTCACATCGAAAAAGAAAAAAAAAAAGAAAGAAATTGCTGAAAATTAAAGATATCCTAAACAAAGGATTCTTTACTCTTCTAAAGCAAAAAGCATACATCAAAAACTGTATATTAAAAAGAATGAACTGCAAAATGAAACAGAACTTCTCAAAATACAAAATTTTTATCTGCAGATAATCGATATAGTTGATAGAAAGCAACAGCTAAGCATAAAAAAAAGTCAAGACTCTAAATAATAGAAAAATAAATGTAGAAATGGCCTTCTCACTTACATGCCAGTTGATGCAACCATTTGATTGTCGGCATCGGTGCTAACTTCTTCATCGCTATCCGTTTCTTCAGCATTGTCCTGAAATCCTTTCCTTTCTTGCTATTTCACTGCTTTCAAATGAAATAACATAATATTTTTAAAAAGAGATCGGATCAAGAAAAACAGCTTAAGTATACCAGTGCTTTTACATTGCTGATCGACGGTAACACTTCTCGTGATGCAAAGTAAGGCCGCAAACCTGGCTTTGGATTGCTTACTATACTCAAATTATCCATGATCATTTCCGGTCCTGAATCTGATAAATTATCCAATTCTTCAAACAACTCTTCAAGTTCCCGTGCTGTCGGTGCCACATCACCCGTTCGGGATGGGGAATCTGAATAAATTAACAGCTATTTTTGTTTAATATCCTCATCAGTTAAATTATGATGAAAATTTTCCAAATAATAATCCATTATTTACAGGAATACATTACACTGCAGTATAATTATTTGACCTGTAGTTCCTTCTTCTGGAATTTTGAATCTTTTTAACAAAGATGAGAATTTTTGCTTCAAATTCTTTCGCGCTATTTTTCGTTCATGTGTTTTCCGCGATTTATACCTAAAAAATACATAAGCTATCAATTAACGAAACAAGTATCAAGTATTGTGAGGTGAAACTTATGAGTGCATGGAAATGAAGAAATAGAATAAATTACAAATGAAAAGAATATATAATTTGATAAAAAGTAAAAAATGAAAAGTAGTGAAAGCTTTGAATAATAAATTGAAATTTGATGTATCAATGTTTCACCGCTGTTTTGGCACTGCACGATCTTGCAATTCCTGTTCATCATTTGTTTCTTGCCCATCCGATGAACTGTCATCATCATCCTCACTTTCCAGCCCTTTTTCTTTGATCCTTCGTACACTCACTTCATTTTGGACTTCGAATGCTTGACTTTGACAAGATCCAACTGCGAGTCGTCCCACTGCTGCAAATGATGGAATATCAATTAATGAAAACAATGGTTTATTTAAAGTGAAAATATTTCTCTCTTTCGTTACCTTGTTTTACTAACAATGATTTTTTTGTTGAATGAATATTTTACCTGTTGTAAAGATTTCAAATCCTCAACATCGGGAATGTAAAACAATGACAGGAAATAAAGATTGTTTTCTGAACTAATTCATTCTCAATTAACAATTAGATCGACAATATTAGCGACAAAAAAAAAAAATACTTTCTGATATTATAATTCGCCTTATCTAGCAATAAACAAGAACGTGTTGATATTATGACAAAAAGTAAATCTATTAATAATAAACAATATATGTAAATATGAAAAAAAAAAAAAAAAAAACGAATAATTGAAACCATATATAACAAATATTATTCCACGCTCAAATACGTAAAGATATTTTATCCCATATGCAATTGGCAGTCACATTATCATGAAGATTAAAGTAACTCACGACTGATATTTTGTATATCATCTTTTTCCACATCTGGATCGAAAAGAGGAATTTCGCGAACAGAACAATTTTGCAGCACTTCTGATAAATTTATTGTACCTAAAAAATGAAATGACTAAAATTTACATTTTTTTTTTCATCATACCTATAAAATAAGATGAAATTTAAAATTTAAATTTTTTAAAGAAATTTGAAAAAAATGTTTAAATCTATGCCCAATATGAATTTTATTAAATCATTTGATATTTGGAAAAATGCATATAACTGATTCATTCAAAAAAGTATCATCAAATAATGATGAATAATGAACTATAAAAGAAGTTATTACCAATAGCAAGCGTTTTATAACCCAAAATTGGCCGATTCTTATATCGTTTGCGTCTTTGAAGCAAAATATGTAAGATGTTTCCTTTTCTTTTCAAAAAATGTGGGTACTATAAAATAAAGGCATCGTTTCTTGATGCGATTATTAGTCATCAATATATCAAACAGAATATCACCCCAAAAATAAATATCGCATGTAAAGAAATGACATAAATATATGTTGCAAGGAAATAGCACATAGCAGGAAATGAAACGATAAATATAATACACAAAAATGAATATTTCGATTAGAATTTATTCGACTTTTTTCCGGACGGAATTTCAATCAAATCGGTTGGAAATGAAGAAATTGAAAAGATCAAAATTATACAACATAAAAATTTAAAATTTAATTAAAATACCTGTATTGTGAATGAAATATTTAAATCTATATCAACTCTGCCATTTCTGGATTGAATTGGAAAATCATTACTACGAAGAGATCGTTTTGAACCCTAAAAATACAAAATATTTGCAAACTTATATTTAATATTTATTTCACGAATGTGAATCTTCAATTGCACATACCAATTTTTTGAATAGTTATTTATTTTAAGCTTGGTATTCCATTCGTTATTTCGATTATAAGGCACTTTTACTTAGTCAGATTACCCAAAGCCAAATGGAATAATGAAATTTCAATCTCTATGCATGCTTTTTTTTTATCAAACAATCATCTGTATGGCTAATGACAAACATATCTCATAATGCAGAAAGGTGGAATAACAAGAAAAACTCAGAAGTTAAAATTTAAAAACTTACGTGTAATTTAACTGTAATGATTACCGTGGATTGATTTCCAAGAAATGAATTAAATACTAAGCGAGTTAAAGCCATAGAAAACATTCTGGAAAATATGCACAATTTAAAATGTCCTATATCGAGCAGCTATGAATGAATAATGAAGTTTCCGAAATAAAGTGAATTTAAAATTTCTTATTTTGCAAATTAATTCATATTTCATTTCAAAAGATTACTATAAACTTGAAATGAAATTTGTATTTTATTCAAAATTAAACATTATATCAGCTAAATTTGAAGCCATTCTTTCATATTTATCAAATAATATTTTCCATACACATCCTTGTATTTATACCCAATTGATGTGAAGCATAAAATTTATAGCCACGAGAAAAAAAAAAAAAAAAGATAAATATAAAATCCTAAAATCAATAGATTCATGGAGAGAAGCAATTAAATAGCATTTCAGATGTTGTCATCCATTTTTTTTTTTTTTTTTCATTTTATTAATATAAAACAGAATAAGTGCATATGTCAATAGATCTATAATATATGCAATATTTTTTTAGCATGAAAAGAAAAATAAATTAAACTTGAATTAATTTAAATTGGTTAATTAATAATAAAAAAAAAGGAAGGAAAGAAAAAAACTAATCAACCGTTGTACGGCACAAGCAATTGTTCGATCCGTTTCCCAATTGGCAAACAGTCGCATAGGTACCGGACGAATTGTAGTATTATCCATACTGATTGAATGATTAAATGATTTGAATTGATTGATTGAATAATTAATTAGATGAATGAATCATTCATCCATTCTTATTGATCATACATAGCTGAAAAAATACGAATAATTCAAATTTTATATTTAAAAGATGTTAAAATAAATATCAGTAGATTAGGAAGATCAAATATAGTCTTTTCCTCTATTAAATACTATTCCTTGATTTTAATTCATCTAAAAAATACTTAAGTAATATTACTTTCTTACTGTCTAATTGAAGCTCATCTTTCTCCATCTTCTTTCTTAAATTTTATCAATCTCTGATATTCATGAAAACATCGTCTAACATCCTCTTTCATTTATCAATCACTCTTTCTTTCTCTCTCTTTCATATACGCATGCCTAAATATCCTATTAATTCCTAACTGCCATTTAAAAATATAATAAAATGAATTATTGCGAATAAAAAAAGCCCCTTTTTTCAAGTTCTGTTGAAATGGGAAAATATAGTTCAAAAAACAATAAACAGACATTAATTTGAATGTAATAGTGAAAATGGGAAATTCTGAAAGAGAAGTACAAGTACGTACATCATTTAACGATATATTTGAATTAGAAATATAAATACATTACATCATTTAGCGACATATTTCTTCTCTTCCAGTCTTTCCGGAAATTTACAAATCTTAAAATGAGTAGTCCAAATTAATTAGATGGGTTAATTTAGGAGTAATTACCAAATAAGAAATAAAATAAAATAAAACCTTATGCGAGATATCTAATATTGCATATCGTCCTATCTTCATCGCTTTTTAAGAAGCGTCTAAAAGAGAGAAAGAAAGAGAGAGAGAGAAAGGAAGAGAAATAAGTATGCGATGAAGGGTATCGTTACTGAACCACAAATAAATATCACAGCTAAACATCTTCCTTTTTCTCCTCTTTATCTTCTTCTTTCCCTCTATTTCATCTCTTTTCTCCCTGTTTCTTTCCATTTTCCTCTCTTCTGCCTTTCTTTTTATCTTCTTTCCTCTCTTTTACCTTTCCTTTCTCATTCCTCTTTACTTTTTTTTTTAAAATTTATTCTTTTTCTTTTTTCTTTTTCTTTTCTTCCATTCTTTTTATTTTGTTCTGGAAGAAAACAAATTCTTCCTCATATCCTCTCTCTCTCCTTTTCTTCCTCCCTCCCTCTTCCTCTCTCTCTCTGTCCTTCTCTCAAAATATTCGATAAGGAATTATTTAAAAGAGAAAAAAAGAAAACTTAGAATGGATTATTTATGGTTCTCGTGAATTGGCTGAAAAAAAAGACAAATTAGATGCAAATGAGAAAACGATAAAAGAGAATTTATTTCTAGAAGCATCTAATGTTTATTTCCAAATTGATATAATATAAAATTGATAATGGAAAAAAGAAAGGCGAAAAAAACGAAATGAATTCAAAATCAATCTCATTTTTATTTCTTTTATTTTCTTCTTCTTTCCTTTCCTTTTCTCTTAATTTTATTTCTTTTTTTCCTTTTCTTTTCTTTTAGTTTTTTGTTCTTTTCTAACTTTTTTCCTCTTTCTTTTACAAAATACAATCGAAAATTTTAATAAATTTATTTAAAGAAAAATGAAAAGAAGGAGAATCGAACTTTAAAAATTAGTGCAAATTTCGAAAATTTTATATTATCAATGCTGTTCTGGGAAAAGAAAATCAAATTTTTTTTTTCTTTTAGTTTTCTAAAAGAGAAAAAAGAACTAACATAAAAACAGCCTTTGCAAAGCGAGAGTTTTGTTGAAGTCAGTCTGTCCAGCATATTTATGCTTAACCAAAAAAAATTTTTCTTTGGTAAATTACAAGTTACCTTGGTATTTCTTTTAGCAAACAAAAAAAAAATAATTAACCACCAGGACTTTTTTTTGAAAAATATATATTATGCAAACACATATACATATATATATATATATATATATATATATATATATATATATATATATATATATATATATATAAATAATATAATATAATTTGAATTTCATTTACATTATTTACGAAAGAAATTCAAGTAAATAAAATGAATAATGCTGAAAACATTGAACTGCAAAATCCAGAAAAACGTTGAAAAGTGAAATACTTGATTAAAATAATGGCGAAGAAATAAAATAAATCAAATTAGATGATCCTGCAAACAAGAATTTAATTTTATTATCAAAAATTTGAATGAATTTAAATTGAAATTTTACCATTGAATGAAATTCTGCATAATTCTATTATGCATATAGATAAAATAAAAATCATCGAAAACTGATTCTTATTATACATTAAAAAGAAATATAAAGACTATATTAAATTAACGAAATACATTTATTAGCAAAATTTCAATACAGATTTATATTTTTAGATTTGAAAGTAAAAATTAGAAGTTTGATGGAGCATGAAACAAAAAGCTTAAATGATTTGTTTAAGTTCTTATTTTTTCTTGATTTTTAATCTTTCCAGTCCATTTCAATTTTGATTTATCATCAGCCATTGTTAGCGTTCGCTAGAAGTGAACGATAAATTTTGCAAAGGCCATTACTATTTTCTATTAGAATTCTTTGTTTGCTTATCTTCAGCAGGATATCGATTGTTTATCGAAGTGAAGGAAAATAATTTATTTAAAATTATGGAAGAATAAATTGTCACATTTAAAATTTAAGCTTCTGTATTGATTAGATTTTTAAAAGTTATGTTTTAATGGATGGAATTCAATTAAATTTTAAATAAATAAATGATAATGACTATTTTGAACTTTGTATAAGCTAATTCTTTATGAAAACTATGATATCTGATTCCACGAGTATTCAAAAACAAGCTTTTGCAGTTCCATTAATTTATCAGGAAGTACGTTTAACCCAATCCACCAGGATGTATTAAGCGAAGCTCTTATACTTAAAGTTGATAATATCTTTGATAGCAAATGATGTAATCAGTTTTTAGAATTGTTACAGATATGAACTTGAAATTCAATTGAACAAATTTTTCTTCCTGTGATACATCCAATATTTTAAAAATTGGAAATTCACAAATTTGAAAGTTTGAAATTTCGCTATTTTATTGTCAAAATCCTTCAGGTTCATTTATTTATTTTATTGAAGTCATGCAATAATACTGCTTATCAAAATAAATTATTCGTTTATTTGAAAATTAATAATAATCATAAATTTATTTGAACAAAATTATATCATTCATTACAATAATATTCAAAGATAATTTCATGCAATATAACTTAAAAATCATTAAAATTAATTAGATGTTTACATTACATAATCTAAAAATCATTACATTGAAATCAAAATCTTTATACAGTATTGCTTACAAAAAAAAGTTGAATTAATTTAGTTATACAATGGAAATCAAAAATCATTATAAGAAATAGGTATTACTTTATTATAGTAAGTAGAATCATATAAAAAAAAGAAAAAGCAAAAAAGTGGAGTGGAAATGAAAGGGAAAAATTAAAATGAGGAATATTTTGAATTTCATTTCCTGTTCATTATATTTGAAACGGGAATAAGTTCCTCCTCGAAAACAAGTTGTAATTAGTTGGATATTATAATAAATGAACAGGAATGGTTAATCAGCTGTTAATGACTAATAAAATTATTATCAAATATGAAGTGCAGAAAAAAAAAAGAAGAGAAGGAATCAAAAAAAGGTCATTATCAAATATGAAGTACAAAAAAAAAAAAAGGAGGAAGTTAGAAAAGTTTTAAATGATATTTTCCATTAGCGCTTATTCTTATATTTTTATCATTTGAATAATAAATTGGCTAACATTTAAATTCAATTTTTAACATTGCTTCTTGTATAGAATATGAAAAAATTTAGTTTTGACTGTTTAACTTTAACTGTTTAAATTATATCTAAGAATTAGAATTTTCGTGGAGAATCACTTATCGAATTATTCAAAAATAATATTTTGCATTGTTTATATATTAATATAAACAATAATATATAATATTCCATTTAATGTAGTAGTATATTTATAACAATCTTTTTCTTTTACTTTTTTTTTACTGGAAAAAGGGATATTTAATATGAAATTACAATTTTGGTGCAGTCCATTTATTGAATTACCTTAAAAGAAGTTCTAAATAGATGGTGGTAATAAAGTTATGAATTAAAATTAAGCAGTAGAAATCATTAAAAAAACAATTTTTTCAAGGCTCATTTATCGTATTCATCACTGATGAACAATAACAATTATGCTATTTTTATGAGATCAGTAAGTAACAAATTAAAATAAAACAATTGCTTATAGTAAACAATTTGATGAATAAATTTTAGATATGATTTTAAATGAATGGATGTGAAAGTAGAGATGAAAAAAAGAAAAGAATTTAGAAAAATTTTAAAAAAAAATAGAAAAATGACAAAATTTAATTCTAATTTCCCATTAAAATTCCAGAAATATAATAAATATAATATTTTTCATTCTTTTTCCCACTTTTTTTCTTGTTTGAAAATTGAAAATTTTTGGAATTTTTGAATTACATTAAAACAAATTAATTTGAGACATTTGAGACAGGAAAAAAGTGGTAAAACTGAATTCTATTAAAATAAATTAGTTTGAAATAATTGAAACAAAAAAAAAATAGATGGTGAAGTATTGTTCAAGATTTTTTTTTTTCGTATTATTTTCAAGTAAAGCAACATTTTCCGCCTCTTTTTTTTCTCGCTTAAAAAAGGAATATTAAAATTATACTTTAAATTAATATACCGAGATCTATTATTTATATTTTTTAATAGTTTTTAAAAAAACGAGGAGTAGAAAAAGTTCCGGGAGGAATATATGCAAAGAAGAGAGAAAGAAAGGAAGAATTAAGAAGGATCGTAAATTGGTACTCTATCATTGCATTTTCTAAAAGTTTTGAAAAAACAAAGAGAGGGAAAAGTTTGAAAGGAATAAATGCAAAAACAAAAAAAAAAAATTAAGAAAGATCATAAATTGGTAAACAGGCGAAAACTGAAGGAAATTGATTGATAATTGTAAACAGGATGATTCTTTGCAAAATAAACAAGTTATTGGTGGCACAATCAAATCGATCCATCTATCACAACCTCTCACTTGTCAACTGTCATCTTATACAACTGATGACATCCATTTTTATACAATTTGTTGTCATATTGTCGTCGTTTATTTATTTTATTTCTTATCATTAAAAAAAAAAAAAAAAAAAAAAAAGAGTTTTTTTTTTTCTGTAGTTCCAACATATTTTAAGTTCAAAGATTAAAAGATTGAAATGGAAGAAAAAGAAAAGAAAGAGGAAGAAAGAAAGAAAGAAACGAATTGTTTAAATATTATGAATGAATTGAAAATAAAAAAAAAAAAGGAAATTTCTGTTTAAAATTAAATAAAGAATTTAAATTTTGTTTTGCAAAAAATTTTTTTAATTGAATATAAATATTGTAAAAACTCTTTGCTTGTCCTGAGATGCTCGGAAATTGTAAATTATAAATTTTATTTATTTTCAGATGCCAGCTTTGTAATCCGGAAAAATTATTTTAGTATTACCAAAAAAAAGAGATGAACATTTAATTTTTAGTGTTACTGAAAAAAAAAAAAAAAAATAATTTGTAGAGGTAATATTAGTTGTAAGAAAAAATCACCCAATATTTTAATGACCTAATCAATAACTTGATTTATTAGTTACTAATATTGCTAATAAGGAATAGTAATTAAGAGAAATATAAGCAGCTAAGAAATGAAATATAATAAATAGATTTTGATTCTTCTGTCTAGGCTACATGTATTCTTTTCATATTTCCCATTCAACTATTGAAGCAATTTATGTGGTAAAAATATATATATATATTGGAAAGATTTCTTTATCCTTTTTTTTAACGGAAATATATTTCATGATTTGCATTTGCACTTGCATAAATTTCAAAATTGTGAAATTTGAAGATTAAAAATTAATAGAAGAGATCGAAAAGGAATGCAAACAATTCTTCGTGTCAACGATTTCTGTTTTTTATATGTATTCCGTACTTTTACACGTAAATCATCCGCCATCTTTTGATGTTTACGTGAGTTTGTTAGTTTCTTTCCCTTCTTTTTCTAGTTTTTAGTAGATATCTGTGCATAAATCACGGTTCTTATGCTTCTCATCATAAATAACTGCAGCATTTAATTGCGATGACGTAAGTAAATGATAGATATCCTCCATTACACCTTTCGATACAGACGTTAATTCGCCAACTTTTCTTTCTTTCGCTCATGTTCTCACAGATCATTTACGTATGTTGCTTACGTATGAGCATTTTATGTTGCTACTTTCATACACATCCAATACCTGTACCTCCGATTCTTATCATTTTCAACAGAAGTTCAAAATTTAATCGTTATGACGTAAGTAAGTGATAGGGATGTTTCCGATCCTTGCACTCTTGGGTGCAAATGTAAGTTATCTCGTTTTCTTTGTTTGTTTTGATGGATTATTTGCGTGTCGCACTTAAAGTTCATCTTGTATTTTTACTTCATTCCATCATGCATCTCTGCCTCGTGCATATTTATGCATCAACAGATTCAGTATATATTATGTGTGGTCATTACATAAATTTATACATACATATATATGCATGTATAACTCTTCAACCCTTCCAAATACACAATTTCAAAAAGTTAGTCGTTACAACGTAAACAAGTTAACAAAACATGCTATCCCATTAACTGCTTACAATTTGATGATCAATCTCATGTCAACGTGTTTTTATTTATTACATTCATTCATTCGATACTTTACTTCCTGTTGCTTTACGTCATAGTGTTAAAATCTCAGCATATAAATTAAATGTCAAGTCTACCTGAAATGGAAAAGATAACGTGACTTTCACGTGAAAATTAAAAGTTAAAGTGTTACGGGATAATTAGAATTGCACAATGTGCCCAATGGAAATGAAATGAAATTTATGAGGAGGGAGGAAGGGGGGGAGGAATGAGTGCCGTTTCAATGACGTTGGTCGATTGAGGAGGTCACATGGTTGGTGATGATAGCTTTGAATTTCACGAACATTTAGATTTTATCAATTTTTGAAGGTGCTGTAACGTGAATTTGAATTATTTAATTAATATTAGATGTCGCACTAACTTTTCCATCTTTCATTCCTCTCTTTACATTTAAGTGTTTATAATTAAATTCAGTTTTTCTGAATTAATAATATTATTTAATTAATATCTATGGATAGAATTGTTCAGTTTATATTCGATTGTCTTTTTCTTTTCCTGAATTTTTTTTCCTATTTTGATTAATTTTTGTTTCTTTTACTTTTCATCGTTTTTATTATTTTATTTCTTATTTTGCAGTTGTTTATTGTCCCACATATATGTATGTTTATTTATTTATTTATTTATTTATTTATTTATTTATTTATTTAATCATTTATTAATTAAACCACTATTTTGTTTATCTATATTTCTGCTTTATTTATTTTGCTTTATTTGTTTTGCTTCATTTTCGTTTTATTTTTCTTTTATCAATTTTTTTGTTCATCCGTTTAATTAGTTCATTTAATCGTTTTTTAATTAAGTTATTACTTTTATTTATTCTTGTTTTGCTTTATTTCTCTTATTTACTTATTGATTTGTTGATTATTCTTTTCTCTGCTTTTTATTTATTACATTTATTTAGTTTCATTTTTAATTGATTTTTAAATTATTTCATTTCAGTTATAATACGCTGACTTCTTTTAGAACTTTGATAATTAAGTTGTTCTTTTTCATTATTTATAATACTAAATAATATTGTTATTCTGTTATTGAATTGTTTGATAATCATTGATCACTGATCGTTAAATCACATCATTCATTTATTTGAATCGATTCAGTTGCCTCAATTCTATCATTATAAAAGCTTAGGATGAAAATAAGGAAGACTGAATGTTGCGAGAAAAATTCGTGTTAATCGATAATTCATTATATTAGATGATATTTATTGGATTGCTATATTGCAAATTATGATTATATTTTTATGGTGTTATTAATCCAGGCTAATGTCATCGTAAATGTTTGCGTTCCGCTCTAGAATAGGTTATCAAAGTATCGATGATGAAAGTATTTCATCGCAGGCATATTTAACTAACAATGAACAAACGCTTTTAATTCCCGAAAGAAGAGTACCGTAAGTTTTTTCTTCTTTTTTTTTTCTATTTCCTATCTAAAATTTTTATCAAGCATAATTATATGTGTATTATAATAAAAGTTTGCTGTAATTTAACATTTTTCAAATTAATAAAAAATTTTAAATGCATTAAAATACAAAAAATAGGAACTACAAATTTTATTATCAAACATTGATCGAAAACAGTATCGTTGTTGGCTGTAAGTAGATTCGGTAAATTATAATTTCAATTTAGTAAAATTGAAATTTTTTGTTTGTACAGAGAAGACGATGGACCGTCGGATGTTTATGGTGGTCCTCCGCTGGAGCATGGTATCGTAACGAGTGAAGAAGATAGAACTGCTGCATGTTATGCTGCAACAAGTTCCGGTGTTTTGTGGGATGGAGTAGAGAATTTAGATCAGGTATATCGTATGAATTATCCTGAAATTCCTTCATTATGTGCAACTAGCCGTGACAATAACTAGATGATCTATCAGTCGATTGTTACAGATTTAGGAAATTGAAAACTTAAAATATCTTTGAAAAATATGGAGTGGTAGTAAATAGACGATCTGTCGATCGGTCACTCCTTATAGGTTTTAAAAACTTGAAGAATATGCTTGAATGATATCACTCATATTTTGATTCAGATTATGATTCATGATTTGAATCAGTAAAGAATGATTGGTTTAAACAGAATTTAGAAAGTTATTGCATCCTTCTACATGCGACGTTTGTCTTGCTTTTATTATTAGTAGACACTTTTTATTTGATAATATCATGGATGAACGTTTGGATTGCTAAAAGTTCCGTTGTAAATATTACTAGTTATCTTGAAATGGAGATCTTACCTTTTCCAATTCACTTGACTGTTTTGGTATTTCATTTAAGGCTTACAGTTTATTTATTCTTCTATAAGACTACTAGATGGTTTTGCTCTTCAAAAACTTAATAAAAAATTCATATACATTTTTCAAGACGTACAGATTTGATGATGTTATAGTTCTTTCTTTCCTTCTTTTTTAGAGTTATAAGCATCTTCTTTTCGTTTAATTCTGCAAGTATTTTTAAAACAGAAAGGAATAGAATTTATATTTATTAGCGTTTTTATGATTATTATCTGAAAAGAAGTATAATGAAATGATATATTTTAAAATAGTTTATTGCAGTTTTTTACCCGGGTTTACGAGTATCATCAAAATGGTGGATATCTTTGCATAGTCATTAAACACATTCTTACCCTACTTCAATTCATATTTGTCGTTTGGTTTGTTACGTTCTTACAAGCACGCGTAGATTACGACGTTTTGTTCAAGAATAAAAATATCACCGCAGGAGGAAAGCCAACCAGTGGGAAAATTCGACTTGAAGTAAGTCTCTATTTTTTTTTTCTAACAAAATAAGTTTATATGATTTATCCTGCCGCATTTTTGCCCTTTTTTATATATGGGTTCCTCTTTTTCTTGTCGTTTTTGATCGGATTACTCTAATGAATTTTTACAACAAAACATTGAAGTAGAAAAAAATGCTTAATAGATCTTAAATCTAATATGCTTCTTAAAAGAGTATTAATAAATAGGTTTCAGCAAAGAATTTGATGAGTTAATCAGGATGAATTCTTTACATGAAATTTTGCTTATTTGGGACTCATCAAAATCCAAAGAGCTCATGGAGAGAGATTAGCTTTTTCTGTTTATAACGGATAAATTTGTTGTTATATTATTACAGAAATGCTTCACGGCCAGAGAAATTGTAAAAGAAAGTGGAGAATCTAGGAAATCGTGAAATGTCATATTTTGCTTAGAATTCTTTAAATGAATTTTAAATTCAATTTGTTCATTTTGCGTTCAGGATGTTATATATCCGGATTGGAGTCATATAGAAGTTTTCACATTATGCTTGCTGATTTTTGCTATCTTATTTTGGATTTTTCGAGCTGCACGGGTTTTTTATCAAATTTATCAGTTTGGTGAAATACGTACTTTTTATCATTCAGCACTGGGTTAGATTTATTGGTTTTTTTTGAAGTTCTACTAATTTCTTCCTGTTTTTTACGGTTAAGAAAAATAGTAAGCTGTTCATCAGCTTCACTTTTTACTTTAATTTGCAAGAATTTCAATCCGATTAGTAATTAATAAGTTTCATAAATAATGATTGATTCACAAATATGTGTTTATCTTGTTAAAATTTCATGTTAAATAGTAATGCTTAAAAAATAATAACCTCATTTATTTCACTCATTCAATCACTTCTTATTTTTTAGTCTCATTAGATGAAAAAATATTCATGAATACTTTTGAAGGAATTGAAGATGCATTATTGAGCGATCTTAAATGGCAGGAAGTTGTACAGCTGATCTGCGAAAAGCAGCCATCTATACATTTGATTTTAAATAAAGATGGAATTACTGCTTTGGATCTTTATCAACGTATTTTGAGACATAAGGTAATAAAATTCTATCTTTCTTTCATTTTCTCTCCTCTTGATGGAATGAATCATTCATGAAAAACTTGACTGATTCTATAACAAGCAATAAGGTAATCATGCAGTGATCGAGAAAGCTTCTTTTATTGTTATTTTCATTTTTCATTTATATATTTAGAATTATTTTGTCGCCCTTGTGAACAAGGAAATACTGCCACCGATAATCAATGTGCCTTTCATTGGTTCAATGCCATATTTGCCGAACGGTTTGAAAATGAATTTGGAATGGCTATTGTTTTATGGAGTATGGTCGCCATGGAAGGGACCGTATGAGCTTAAGGAAGAGTATAAACATGCACAGAATATTTTTAGGCTTGGTAAGATCAAAAATACATATTAATAATGTTTGATTTAAATTTGAAATGTTAGAAAGCTTTTTTCATTCGCCTTATACGAAAAGCTTACCTTCATTGCAGATTGATCATCATTAAAACTTTTTTTTTTTTTTGAAGTTATCTGAAAATAATTGGTAAGAATAGCATTCGAATTTTTATTTTGTAAACAAATGAAATCTTAGTCCAAACCAGAGTGCTGAATATGAAAGTGAGTATTTCGTAATATCTAATATTATTGGTAATATGATTATTTTGCAGCGGATGAGCTAGATTCTGCAATATTGAAGATGGCTATTGGCAACTTTATTTTTTTCCCACTTGTATTCATTTATCAAGTACTATATTTCTTCTTTACTTACGGTGAGCTGCTAAAGCGAGATCCGGGTTCGTTTGCTATGCGTAGGTATTCAAATTTTGGAAGGTAATTTTCTATTCTATTCATTTCAAATTTAATTTTCCATAATTATTTCGGATTTAATAGGAAAAATTTCATTTTCATGTTTTGTGATCTTTTTATGGATTAAAGGATGTCCAATTTGTAATAATTGATATATGATTAAATGGTAACTAAGGAATGATGTTTTACAGGAATAAATTGCGACATTTCAACGAGTTAGATCATGAATTACGAATCCGTCTTTCAAAAAGTCATCGGGCGGCAACTCAGTATATGGAGCAGTTTCTTTCACCACTTTGGCAAGTTGTCGCTCGAAAGGTGCAATTTGTTGCAGGTGCAATCTGCATAGTGTTCCTTTTATTAGGTCTGTGGGATGAAGATGTGTTATCGGTTAGTTTTTAATGCATAATTTCAGTCATTTTAGTTTTTTTTTTTTTTTTCTATGAATATCGGGTTTCAAGATTAAAACTGAAATAAAAGAATCATATTGTCAGAAAAATGATCAGGAGTTTAATCTTAGAAAAGGGTTTTCACCTGTCAATGGTAACATGTTCCAAGTTTGTACACGGATTTGAGAAGCTGGATGATATATTCGTGAGCATGGAAATGATATTTTGCATAATTCTAAATTTATGAGTAAGTATTACATGAAAAAAATGAAAAACTTTGCAATAAAGAAAGTGATATCTCGGCTAAATTGTAGATTGAACATGTTTTAACGATCATATCTATATCCGGTTTGATTGCCGTTGCATGTCAGTCGTTCATTGGAGATGAAAATATGATTTACTGGCCTGAAACACTACTAGATATGGTAATTGCACAAATACATTATGCACCTGATTCATGGAAGGGGAAGGCACACACAGGTAGGTGTTATTTTTTCAATTAAACGCTTTTTATTCTCTATTATGCTAAAAAAATTATTTCAAGAAGTACACGGTCAAAATTCAGAAATCTTAATCGTTCTATTTCCCTTTTTAATTTTTATATCTTGGAGATTCTTCTGTTGGATGTCAATATAGGCCAGTAGTAGTAAAAAGAAGAGTTTATATGTTTTATAGCCCTTTGAATGATTTTTATTCCCATTAAATTCAAAATATTTCGCAGTGATTTCGGTTTTGGAGAAGTGTTTATGAGTATAGGTTTTATAATGATCTATATTTTATCTATGGCTGATTTATTGAAAAATATAGGAAAATGGAGCTGATTGGAACCAATATAATTTTACAATTCTAATAATGTTGAGTAATATCAGTTTTGCAAGTTTATTGTGTAATATCAATGTCGCAGCATCTAAATTATCAATGCATCCAATAGTAGCACTTCCTTACTGCACAAATATAAAAATTGGACAAAAGTTAAAACAAAAAAAATGGATGTCTATTTTAGACACAGTTCGAAAAGAATTTGGGCATTTATTTGAGTTGAAAGCGAGATTTTTGCTTGAAGAACTTCTGAGTCCAATTTTAACTCCATTTGTTTTGCTCTTTTGGTAAGCTTTCAATAAAAATTATATTGTGGTAAGAGAAAAAAATGATATAAAAAAATTGAAAAATGATATAAAAGAGAAAAATGTTATCAGAATTATAAAAAAAAAAATTTTCTTAGAAATTTCACAAAGAAAAAATTTCTACCATAACCCTTTTTTCACATTTCCTCTTACTGTTATTGCTGTATTTCGCATTTCAAGATTATTGTTATTTTTATCAGAAGGATAGGAGTATATTGCATTTTATCTTCCCTTTGCAGGATTCGTCCCAAAGCGAAAGAACTTGTGGATTTTTTCCACAATTTTACAGTTTCTGTGGAAGGTCTTGGTGATGTTTGCTCCTTTGCTCAAATGGATATCAGACAGCATGGAGATCCAACTTGGAGTTTTGATGAACTTACGAAGGAAGGTGAAATTTATATTTCAATTTTCTATCATTGTATAATTTTTTAAGGAAATTGTTCATTTTTTTGCAAGGATTGATATTTTCAAATTATGCGAAGTTGAAACAGTAAGTTTTACTGTAACAAAGTACAGAAAACCGTTTATCCTCTTTGATATAGCTTAACATTTTTTCTTTTACTTCCAGAAGTTGCAAATATACATGGAAGAGTTCATGCTAATGATGGAAAAACGGAGTTATCTTTGATACATTTTGCTAGCAATCATCCAGGATGGAAGCCACCAGCTTGTGCTGCTCGTTTCCTTGACGATATACGAGATCGTGTATGTCTTTGTTTTTGGTTTCAGATAAATTCCCAGAATAATTTTCAATTATTAAAAATTTTTCTGTGAAATTTCAGATGGCGCAAGATATGAATGCATTGAAAGAAGGTATTGTAGATGATAACATACTGCTGAATAGCTTACATTCTTTCCATCCCATTTCTGAGCAGCAGTTTAGAAAATTTGTCGGTCGACAACCATTTGCTGCATCCTTGCGTGATCCTAATTTGTTTGATACAGCAGCGAATGTATATTTGTACGGTGAAAGTAAGTTTAGATATGATTTGTGCTTTTTAATCGTCAATTAATCAAATTTTAAATATCAATGCAAAAAAACGGATATATTTACCTATGATTTGTGATTTTTTTTCTTTTTTTTTTTCTTTTTTTTTTTTTTTTTGAGATAACTGTTAGGGATTTAGATGTTAGAATAGGTCAAATAATTAAGTACATATATCATTACAGGAAAAAATCATGTAGCTGATGTGGTTGCTGCGTCACAAACGGCGGCTTTAAGTATCGCATATCTGCGTAATTTACATACTCACTGCGATAATCATCGCCCTGAAATAATACCCTCCCCGGTAACCATGACATGTCAGTATGTAGCGCAGATTTCTCCGATTTCTGCAAATATAGCACCAACAGTAAGTGGAATAATACGAGGTTCAGACGATGCAACGATAGAAACAGCTGGTAACGTTTGGGGTGTACCTGCGCAAAGTACGATTTCACCTCTTCAGGCTTCGCTTTCGCCCCGAAGTGAAGATGAACAGTTACAACAGGATGGAAATGAACCGCCACCTCTTAAATTGTCACATCATATTCTGGATGTTTGAAACAAAAATTGCATTTCCTTTCTTTTTTTTTTTTCATTTGTTTTACAGTATTTAATGAATTTGGATAATTCGGTTCTCTTTGCCTCCCTTCTTTTGTATGAGCCATGTTTCCGAATGCCGAAGTTTTTTTTTTCTTTTTTCAATAATTATGAGATAACTCGATAATGTGGAGAAATTAATTTCCTCCGATAGATTGATGAGGCTAGTGAGGTAGCAGTTTTACAAATTTCCTGGAAATTAAAACAAAATTTTGCAGGATAACCCTTCGTTATTTCAAAGTCATAAATATTTATTTTGGAAATATGTGACTGGTGAGGTTAGACTTTGAGATCCTTTCCTGTGACTTATTTGATGAGCAAGACTGTTTCAGTCTTTTAGAAATCACATGACGTTGAAGTTGAAGATCCGTGATTCCTGCAACGGGTTGTACTTTCGTTTTAATTGCTACTTGCTCATTGTATAAGAAAATTAGTGTATTTCATATGCTAATGCTTTTTTGTGTTTGTATTGTCTTATTGGAAGTTCTCAGTTTGCTTTGATAGTCATATTTTTAATATTGCAGTGATTTTTTTTAAATCGAAATTTCATTAAAACAAAAGTCACTGATTTTGAGAAATAATGTACAAAAATGTAAAATGTGTCATTGAGATAAATTTGTTGCTTTATATAAAACTATAAAGATTTTGTAAAAAATTAAGTAATTGCTGTATATCTTTTTCTCTCTGTTCATTTTGTAGCAGAATACCATCTCTGTAAATTGATTTGAAAAAAAAATGTCTAAGAAATCTTATTTTTTCTACATTATCATCTTAAATTATTTCAGATTCAGATATATTTTGTATGTCGCACCGTTACTGCTATTTTTAACTAATTAATTAACAATTAATTTTTTTTCTTTGAGGGAGAAGTAACGATGAAAAAAAGTTCTTGGTTGAATGAGAATAAAATTAAAAAGGATTTGCAGAACCATTTGTAGTAATTTGTGTAATTATAATTTATGTAATTAGCAGTTTTTTTCTCAGTCTTAATTTCGCATTATTCGTCACAGTTTTATTGCATTTTATTTTATCCTTATATACATTGCTAAGCTTGTTTTCATAACTTGTATAGTTATGAATTTTTTATAATTTTTTTTTTATTTGTTTTTTATTTTTGCTTCGTAGAGTGCTAAATCATTCAGTCTTTTCATTAAAATGAAATCTACTCGTTATAACTACCACTTTCAATGTTGCCAAATTTTTAAAGTTTGTAAATAGAGATTGTAAATAAAGTACATTGTTTGCCACAATACTTGTTGCTTTTTACTTTGCTGTTAATTCATACCTTCACTAACTTTTTTCTTTTGTTAAGTTTGATTTTTGAAATTTTTATTTTTATTTTTTTAGAATTTGTTGCAATGATCGCTAAATAACTTATCGAATCTATTTTATTTTAGTTCCTCAGACCAGGATCGTTCCATGGCATTCTTTTATGATTTATGTAACATTTCAAGAAAGCATTAGATAATTTCAATTGCTGTGCCGTAAAAACATCGCATCCGATTTTTATTTACCCCTTAAAACAAATATGATGACTTAATTACGTAGTAAATTAGATTTAAAGGGCATTTATGGCTAATGCTGAAATCCAGCCTTCATTTACAGTCGCAAGATTTTCTTTTAAAATTTAATTTTCGTATTTGAAAAAATTCCTTTCTCAGAAAGGGATCATGCCAATTATTCAGACCCTTTTTTTTTTTTTTTTTTAAAGAAATTCTCCTACCTGAAGAATCTTTTTTTAATCAATATTGTTTATTATTTGAAGAATATTAAATAAATCATTTTTTACTAAATTCTTATTTAAAAGAAGGTTTTATTTTAGATTTTGCAGTGGCTTTCCTATTTCGGATATAAACAGAGCTTAATTTCGAAAAAATACTCGGAAAGATTCATTCCATATGGCTTATGATCTGAAAAGTGTATCCAAAAAAGTCTAACAAGTTAATGAGATTAATTTGACCAAATAAAATTTTTTTTCTTCAAAACTTAATATCAATTATAATTTTAATTATATGCCTCTGAAATTCGGTATGTGATGTTTAAGTTATTATTACAGGTTTTTTTTTTTTTATTTAAGAGAAAAAGAATTGAAACAAATGGAAAAAAGTGTGCGACGAACATTTCCAAAGAAGTCAATCGTTAATAATAATTCGAATTCAAAAAAAGGAAAACGGAAGAAAGGGTATCAGAAATATATCCAGTCTATCTTCGATGAAGATAATACTGATTGTAATAACGATGAAGTTGAAGTTGAATTAAAACGACAACCTAAGTAAGTGTTGGGTTTTTTCATTAATCAAATGATTTATTCTTGTCAAATTAAATGATTTATAAAATAGTAGCATTTAAGCAAGTTATTTACAATTTATAAACTATATGAATGGAAGAATAGTCTTTCGAACAAGTCTAAGTTTATTAAATTTCTATTAATATTTACTGAATTTATCAAAAAAATGTCATGTAAAGCAATATGATCATAACAAATTTGTTGGATTAACGTATAATATCTAATTTAGATTATCAATTATGTGTAATAAAACTTAAAGTTCACTTGAAATTTTGCAAAAAATAATTTGTAGAGTAATAAATATTAGTGAAAATTAGTATATTATTTGTTAGTTTTATGTTGTTCAAAGTCATTTTTTTGACTACATCCTGCAAATGATTTCTACAGTAAACTTGCAGCATTATGGATAAAAAGTTTGAAATTGATACACATCGTTACTTGGCTAGAATATCGAAGATCTATTTAAACATTTATCATATTATATTTTCTGAGATATAAGCTTAATTTTGGATGCATTTAAACAAACAATATTCTTTCCCCTTTCTTATGTTTGGTGAAGGAAAATTGTGATAATAAAATATTTGAGTATTTGTTTCAACTTATCTAATACTTTAACTTTAATTGATTTATTGATTGATACATCAGAAGAAAACCATTTGCTAAAATAGAATAATTATGACTTCATGAAATTTTAGGAGGATTTCTTAAGTCCTCCTATAATGATTATAGTTGTAGGAGAAATTTATAATTTCGTTTCATAATAGAATAATCATTCAGGATTAAAAAGACGTATGAAGCAAAAAAGAAAGATTTTATCGAGAAAAATGCAGGAAAGCAGTCAGAAGAATCATTACTTGCTGAGGAATCTGACTTTAACACTTACGTTTCGGAAGAAAGCGATGGATTTGTGAAGTGGAATTCTGATGATAACCAGTAAGTGGGAAACAAAAAAGTTTCATTCATTTCAATGATAATCTATCATACTTCAAGTAAAAATGAAATTTTACCATTTAAGGAAGGATGAATTCGTTAATTCGAAACAGATTTTAACGCTATCGTTAACTTCCGTTTGTTTCCCTTAACTTCCGTTACCGTTTATTTCAAAACTAGAATTAGTATAAATTTATGTAATTAAACCATTCTTTTAGTATACCAATTATTCTTCTTAGTTTATGTCGTATTCATAATGAATTCTGAAACATTCCTATTCAAATATGATTAATGCAGTTCTTGAAATAATTGGAATGTTTTTATGAAAAGGATTGGAAGCCTTGATTACGAAGAATGCAGGATAATGAAATAATTCTGCAAATCTTTTTATATCATGCGAATATCAATTATGTCTTGAAATCAGTTTTGTAAATACAAATCATTTGTTATTTAGATCCAGTAGTAGAAAGCAAATTTTCAAAAGAAATTGTTCAAATAAACGGAAGGAACAGTTATCAAACATATCCAGTAAGAGAAAAAATGATATCAGTTTCGGCAATGTTCGGAAATCAGAAATGAAAATCAAAGACGACAAATTCTCTTCCACAAAGTTTGTCATTTTATTGTATTTTAGGTGTTCATTGATAAGGATCTAATGCAGAATATTAGATTAAAATACCTCAACCAACTAAGCTTCTTATATATTTTAACAAATTTAATCACGTTCGCTGTAAGTAAAATTTAATTCCTCACTGAGTATCATATCTCGATTTTTTATGATAGTCAATGCATGTGATTATGGAAAACCATAGTTTTTTTTTTTTTATCGTTTCTTATCGGGTATAGATAAAGGTGAAGAGATCCGCTGAATAACATCATTAATAAAAGATTTCGTTGTGTTAGACGCTATCGTATTCTGAATTTTATCCATTCTTAGTGGCACTTATTTATTTTTTATTTTGTTTTTTAGTAATATGGAACAAGAATCCAACAGACATTCCTCAGACGAAAAACAACCGGGACTTACAGGATCTAAGAAGTCTATTCACAATATAGCGGCTTCTCCAGCTAAAAAGCATGAAGAAGCGAATTTTGACAATACAGGATTTCGCGAAGGTATTTCTTTTAGTTTTGTATTTTTCGAAAGTTTCCAAATTGTTCATTCGTTTGTTTCATTTGTTCATTTATTTTGTTCAAATGTGGTTGTTGCATTTTTTTTTTTTTTTTTTTTTTGATTAGAAGATCATTTTATTGCTTATGAATTCTTGAAAATGCGAATTAACAATATGTTTTTCGCATTTCAGAAATAGCAAAGATTCCATTAGGCAAGGCAAAACAGCTACAGGAACGATTAGGGAAGAAATTATTCGACAGGGCATTCTTCGTTGATGATCCATCATCTAATCTTAGCAAGAAACCGGCTCGAAGGACTTTTGTGGTTTTTTTTTTTTTTCACTTTAATTTTATTTAGAAATCCCAGTGTACTTGGTTGGTTCTCAATACAATTTCTCATTAAAAATTTGTCTTAACTTAATCTGTTATAGCAGGAAAAAAAAAAAAAAGACAGTTTTTTCTGGATATGATGATCAGGGCGTTAGAAATAGTATTAAATTTTTAGCTCTCTTCCGAATCAGAAACAACCTAGTAATTCGTTTTGTCCATGAAGAAATCTTGAATAATTATTACTTTTATTATGTTTTATTTTTCACTTATGTTGGATAATCTTTGTTTGACTTGCAGCGTGAAAATCCGAAAAGGCCCCACGAAGTGTCATCAAAAATACCGGTTTCAAAATTCAGGAACGTTTTCGCGAATGAGAAATTGGAAAGACCCATGTAACTTTTCAATTCAATACATGCTCCGCATCAATAATGCTTTTCTTTTGCACTTCAACAATTAAAAAAAGAAAAAAAAAATACCTTGAGATGTCCTCTGAAATATGATCCAGAGAGTTCCTCTAAAACCACTTTGCTTCACAAAAGAGTAGTTTTATTGAAATCTCTAAAATTTCTTCTTTTTTTTTTTCTTTTTAGTTTAGTTAATTTATTAAACTTTTTTCTTTTTATAATACTCGTTTCATATTTTTCCTTTCCTTAGTCCTTAGAATATTCAACGATCATATTTAGAACAAGTATATATAATAAAGTTCGTCATCCCTCATATCGATTATTTTTTAATCAAAACGATGTACTTTGATATGTCAAGATTAATTTTAAATTTTATTACGCTGTAATAAAATTCCTAGGCGTTAGAACTGCATTAATGTTAAGACTATGTCTTCACCTATATTGGTAAATAGGATATTTTGCTAAAAAATAGAATTTATGAAAGGCATCATTATGGTATCAAATGACTTGAAATTCAATATTGCTTTAGTTTACAATCTGTAATTTTGTTGCAGATTTGATCCTCGATTTGATAACAGATGTGGCGAATTTAATGATTATATATATCGCAATAATTATAGTTTTCTAAATGAAATACGTCAGCGAGAGAAAAAAGTATCTTTTCTTGTCTTACATATGCAACCAATTAGTTCCATTTGTCGTCATAAATGATAACCTATGGATCGTTTTAGAATGATAGAGTTGTTTACATTAGCAATAAAAATAATTTGTTTGAAAGTTGTGGGTTTTCAGTTTTTAAGCTTGGGTATATATTTGATCAAAAAAGTATATCCCAGAAATTTTTTCCTGATTTTAAACTTATGAATTTTTTTTTAGATATTGATGGAAGAATTGAAAAATGTGACAGAAGAGAATATTAACAGAAATCGATTGAAAGAAGCATTGAGAAAAATGAAAAATCAGGAAAAGTAAGTTTACATATGTTTCGAAAGTTTTGGAAATTCTACATATTGATAGCATTTTGGTGGAAATTATTGAAATTTCAATTAGAAATCATTAATATTATTGTTGTCGGCAATCATAATCATTCATTATTCTTTTTATCTAGATTATGTGCCTCAATTTTATTTAATCTTCCTGTGAGAAATGAATCAAAATTTAATATGTTTATTTTCCTAAAGATTATTTGTTTTTAATCATTTACTATTTCTTATTACAGAACACAAGCAGATGTTAATCGCCGTAAAGAAATAATCCGTGAAATACGTCATGAGAACAATGAACGCATGTGCCAAGGCTTACCGCCGATTTTCAAGACAAGAGGTTTGTGCATCTTATAAATATGAAATCAAATGTCTTTCTATCCACACAATTTTGATTAGGATATGTATGATAAAAGAGTTGTTTAAATTTTAATAGTTGTCTCTAATATTTTGATCTATATTTTTTCAAAAAATTTCTTTGATTTAAATAACCATTTTCAATTTTGAAATGATTTTAAAAAATAAAAAATATGAATTTGGAAATAAATGCGTCTGAATGAATTATTTTGATATTTCAAGCACAAATTCGGGAACTTTTATGGCGAAAAAAGTATGATGAATTGAAAGGTGGAAAGAAATTGGAAAAATATCTTCGACGCAAAACCAAAAAACAAGATAAGCTATTTGATATCAATGCATCAGTAAGCTGTAATGATGAAGTAGTATTATGCCCCAGTGATTAAATAATTTGCTCGTATCGTATAGATTTTATTTTTCCATAATTTCTGGTTTCTTCGGTTTTGTTTTTGATATGAATTGTGTAAAATAGAATACACAATCATATTTATCTTTCGAAACTGTATCTTTCGGTTGTCTTCCGAAGTATCGAAGTATTTACTGAAATTCTGTGTTTTAAATTGAAATCTGCCCATATTTGTTTTATTTTATATGTTTTCAAAATACTTAATCCACGTATTATTTGTTAATAAAACCATCAAGTCAAAGTTTTTAATTCTTTCGTAGATTGCATATCAATTATTTGCCAGCGTTTCTCATCTTTAGTTTAGTCTTTTTTGTCTGAGCACTAAGTTTTTGAATTTGTTTTTTTAATGATTCAATTATTGATTCTTTTTGAATTAGTTGCATTTTTTTTTCTATGAATCTTCAAAGTATGAAATTAAAGTTCAGAAAATATATTCAAAAAGAATATACAGTTTGGAAGGAATACTGTCTAAGCAAGAATTTTCTGCAAATTATTTCCCCATAAAATACAATAAAGATTGTGTCCTTCCCTTCTCCAAATGTCGAAATGAAACTTTTGGAATGAAAAGATTGGCGAATCAGTTTTTCTTAACGATTTTTAAATAATTTTTTTCTTTTGGGAACAAAGACTTGTTTTTGAAATTTTGTGATTCGTGATTATTTTCTGCAATTTTATCATTATTCAGATACTTGATTGGGATTCAGAAAACTGGACAAAATTTTCTGACATTAATTTCACATAAATTACATACAAATTTCAACTCATACATTTCCTCAACATGGAGGAAATGATTAAAAGGTAAATTTTATTTGAAATATTTTCGCAGCGATAGGATCTACAACTTCGAAGCAAATACGAAACAATTAATTAATGAAGAATAAACATTTTTCGATGGAAATTTAGCATTTTAAGATTCATTAAATAATTTACTCGAGAAAAAAAGATTATAGTGAAATTGAAATTCTAGAAAATGAGGATCTTTTGTTTAATCATTGTAATTATAATCTATTTTTTTTTAATTTTTTTTTTACCCTATTTGTTGTATTTATTTTAATTTGTAAGCAAGTTATTTTAATCATTACATTAAGTGACACACTGAATAATTCAATGAGACAAATAATTAATTGGATGGAAAACTACAATTTAAATTTTAATTTCAAATATTTGTTTCACAGTCTTGTTGTTTAGGCGAACATAACTCAATTCCGTATTGCAATCTAATACATATAAAAAATTTACTCGGATTTGTTAAACGCATCGTGTATTTGTCACATTTGCAAATAATTGAACCTTGTTCAGATATTCGTAAACTTACAATCGTTATTTTAGTCCGTACAATTAGTTCATTATAATTTTCTATTTTTATGATCGAAAATTCGATATCGCTGCTTACTGTAAAATGCCATAGTAATATATGCGAATCTGTTGTACAAATTCTGAAAAAAAAAATGTTTATAATATTACCGAAAAAAAAAAATTCTTTTATTATTAAATTTTCAATAAATTTAAAAATCTTAAGAAAAGCAAACAGACAAAAGAAAACAATCAAGAAAATTTTATTAAATAAACATTTCATATTTCTCATTTTCATATTTGATTTATTCTTTAAATCTTTTTTTTTTTTTTTTTTTCGCAGACTTTGCTTTATTTATTGTTTCTGTCTTAACTTCGACAAAAATTCCTTTTTTTTTTCGTAATACAAGCATACTTTTTAATTGCAAATATTTGTTTCCTTTCGATTATTTCAGTAAAATTTGGAGAAACCTTCGGGAAACCATGTTTTTACCAAGGTAAATCAGAATTACAATAATGTTCAAATTCTATTTTTATCGTTTTTTGACACAATAATTCCTGTTTTTCCGCATATCCACTTTCAATACACCATTCTTCCCGTGCAATGCTGGTACTAAGTGTAAGGAAAAACAAAATTTTTGATATTAAAATTTATATTAGAAAAACAAAGCAGATGATCCATTTTTTTTTCTAGATTAATAATTTTTCAATGTTATTTTGCAAGAGCAACAAAGCGATTTTTGGATGATGCTAAAGTATAATATAAATTTACCGGATCATCAGACAGTCCGGTAAATCATTCCAAATTACATCTGACTGCAGTGATTTGAATGACGAATGATCATAAACTGTATCAAGGAAATTTAAATGAATAGAGCTTTCTGGAAACTTGTATGAAATTTTATCCGGTGCATAATTGTATGTTACCACAAAGTTGACATTGTGTTATTAAATTAAATTAAATGAATCTTGAAAGAAAAACTTTGAATTAATACTAATAAGATGCAAATTTTAAGTAAACAATAAAATTTTGGTAACTATTCAAATTAACAGTTGCAAATTTTGTTTATAAATGTAATTTCTATTTAAAATTCAATTATTATACAAACATTAAAATAATTTTGGTTAAATATTTCAAAAATCTGTTAATCACTTCAGAGTTAATTCATTAGTAAGCAAAAAAATTGCTTTATATCATGAAAATTTTATCATTTTTTTAAAATTCAATTATCATACAGCTTACTTTAGGATTTAAATATTTCATTAAATCAGTTGGATGATCAAGGAAATGAAGTCGGAATTATGCCATTTAATCCACCAAAAGTTTGACAATTTGTCCCATTATACTCAGTAATGCTGGTGAATTTACAGGAAATAATTTCACTTCTTTTAAATTTAGTAATCTTCTGAATTCTTTAAATTATAAAAAATAAAATTTTATTAAAAAATAATTGTAGTAATAATATGTAAATGTGAAATTGATCAATTTTATTATTTTTTTTTATATGCGAAAAAATTAGGAATGATTGAATAAAATCAATTATTTTCAGCCTAATTTTCTCTAATAATATTTAAGAGATTAAGAAAAAAGTATGGAAAATATGTAAAAGAATATTCGCCAATTGATTTATATCCCGGATTAATATTATACTCAATTAGATTGATTGATTGCAGAACAAAATGTTTCGATATTTCGTTAGCTTACATTCCGGATCAATGTTATTTTGACTTGGATTAACGGAGCTTAGAGAAATTGATAACTATGGAAAGTTTGACCTTGATGTAATATACATTTGGATATGCGCTTAGCAATCTTTTTTTTATTTTTCAAATTGACGCAAAAACAAGATCAAAACTTAAATATGAAATGTTGATAGGAATACTGATTGATTGTTTATACACGTGGAACGTATCAAATGAATAAAATGACTGATTAAATTTCGTAAAAATTTAATTTTTAATTTTTTTTCTTTTTTTATAAAAATAAGATGAGAAAATTTATTACTAGCAGATTTTTGCAACGGTATTAATTGACTGCATTTATCTTCGTAAAAAATAGTAGATATATCAAATTTGAATTCAAAGTTAATTTTTTTTTTAGTGCAAAGAACAAATAAACAGAACCAGGTAAATTTTCACCGGTTGAACTTTATCTTTATTAACATTGAAAAAAATGGAGAAATTCAAGTTTTTGGCTAGGAAAAAGATAAATTGGAAACATAGTTTAATTTTGCTATTTATTTTAATTATTAGATTAAATTTTTTCAAACTATTATTAATAATAATAGAAAAATAACGTTTCGAAAATTTTTTTAACTCTTTCAACGAAGTAATCAGCCGATATTTCACAATTAATCTTGTGCTAATTGCGCCAAAACACTTGATGGATTCAGTAAAATTGTCGTATTTATCTCGGAAAGGTTAAGGATGCTCACGACAGCTGCCGGTGTACTTGTCACTTTCTAACTTCTAATTGAGCTTGTGTAAACGCTTCTTGCATAATATTATAGGAATGGAGAGCATAACTGAATGGTACCACTTTTGCAATTTACAGTTTCTTTCTTCTCACATTGTTAATTTCTTTTTTCTAATTTTTTTCCAAAATTTTTAAACGAAACATTCATCAATTTATATAGTTTTGTTTATTTATTTTTGTAAAATACTACAACGAAAGTATCGAAAATGAATTGGTAGTAGAATTAAGAGAAAAAATTATCTCTTCTTAAATATATTTAAATAAATAATTAATGGAAAATTACGGCAAATATCAGAATATATCATATTTTTATTTTTATTTTTTTTTTTTCGTAATTAAAGGAAAAATATGATATCATTTAAAAAAATTTTATCTTAAAAAAAAATGGGAAATTTTTTAATTTATTTGATCTAGATGCTGATAATGGATAAATGAATGCATAGTAAAATAATGCTAAATTCTTTTTTTTTTTTTTGTCCTACTTTAGAATTTATTTAACTTCAAGAAATTGATAAAATTAAAATGGAAATGATACTAATTCAAAAATGGAATTAATAATGATTCGAAGATGAAAATAATATTAGTTCAAAAATGGGAATGATACTAACCTCATTGATAGCATTTATAATCATTCGTGAATGAACACACATACATTATTTACCCTTTGACTTAACACTATCTTTGAGATGCAAAAAGCTTAACTTGATCGAAAATTGTCTTGCACAGAAATTGAAAATTGCAAAAATATCTGTTTGCAAAGCATAAACGAAAAAAAGACAATATGGAATGAAAAAGAAAGCGAAGATAAAAAGAAAAAAAAAAGTTAATATAAATGATCTCTACTTTTTTACGTAATAAAAAACATATAATTTTCAATTTCGTTCGAAAATTCAAAGAAGTCAAAAAAAAGAGGGGATAATTGATTCAAAAATTTAGGCCTTCCAAAATGTAAAAAAAATAAATTAAGGAAACAAAATAAAGCATGGATATAATCTTATCTTAATTGCAAATTTTATTTGAGAAAAAAAAAGCAAGTTCTGAATTTAAAAAGAGACAAAAGTTCCTAAATCATATTTGGAATTCTTTTTTCTTTTTTAAAATATCATTTACTTCAAATGTTTTTAGTAAATTCTAATTTTTTTTTTTCTTTTTGCAACGATTGTCTTCCGATACAATCACAGGCAAGCATTCGTCGATGATCAAATAAATCCTTCATATATCGTTTAATACGATCCAAATCACCACCATAAGCGCGCCAGCAACGCGCCAAATAAAATACTGTATTAAATAAATCCGGAATATCATCAATTCTTTGTTTGTAAATGACACATTTTCATGGCCATACAAATATATATTATTGCACACTATTATTTACATAGCAAATATAGCATTCATAATTAAGCTTTCCATATTTATTCCATGTCTAGAAAAATATTTTCATGAAAGTTCCAGCATTCTTAATCAATCTAGTGTTTTCATTTTTCGTTTTTTATTTTCGCTTTCAAATTTTTGTATCATAAGCAGCAATTTTATAACAAAATATACAGTACTTATGTTGCTAGAAGGATGATACTTACGGTAATATAAGCGAATAGATTAAATGACACAGAATTTACCGACTAGTGTGTACTAAATCACAAAAAAAACCTAAGCTGAAAAGTTGCATTATTACTGTAATTACTGTAAGCATTTTTCTTTCAACAACAAGAATACTGTATATTTTCAGATTGTTATTAAAAGAAAATTCGATTACTGAAGATATGCAGTAATTAGGTTAAATTCAATCATAATCAGTAGTATGCTAATGGCAATAACTGTAAAAATGCTAACCGAATTTTTTCAGCGCCAATTATTTCATTTTTCATTATTGGTGCTAGTAAAAATATCGGTGATTTCATACCATTCAAAAATCGCTTGGAAGTGCAATTGTCGGAGTAATATCGTTGAAAAAGGTGCATTAAAATTAAAATTTTTATCATTCAGTTCTGGATAGTTCAGATAAATAGGCTAATGCCAATTCCTGACAACTTTAAGAAATTTATCGCAACTATAAAAATTTGTTACATCACTTTCAACGTTAAGAATTTTGTGAACTTGCTGTTTTCCTATCACATAATATCTAATCACAATATCATCCTTATCATATAATATAGCAAAATTGACTCAATCATTTACAATGATAAACATTGTAAATTAAACGCATTAATCGTGTTTAAAAATCATAATTATCATATAACAATAATCACAGTGATAATAAACAACTATACATTTATATTTGCAATAATCTTGTAAAAAATACAAAATATTGCTTACATCAAATTATCTGTAAAAGTTTTTTTCTTATTACCTTTTTCTAAAATATGTATTCACTGAAACAATAATGTCGATCTAACTGTTAATGAAAAAAAAAAAGACACTAACATATTAAAATTGCTTGAGTTTTTTGCTTCATTGTCAAATTTAAAATGAAAAATTTGATATATTATAGAAATCGTGACTATTTTCTCCAAATTAAATGAATAAGTCAGGCAATTTTAAATTATTAAATTATACCATAAAATGAATCAATTGAATTTTCCTGCTACAAATTTCTAATCAATAATATGTTCCATTTGTTATAATGCTCTAATTAAAGATATAAGAAATATCAAGTAAAATTTTTATGATAGTATAATGATCATTCGAATTATACCATTTATCCTGCTCATTATTTTACGAATAAACATTTTATCTGATATTGTGGATAAGTATGTTATCAGTTGTCAGGAATGCAAAGCAAAAAAAAAAAAGTGAATAAGTAAGAGAAAAAGAAATGGAATGTATTATCTTTCGAATACATGCAATTTTGCCAAAGTGGATAAATAGCTTATTTAGTTTTAATTTTATTGTTTGATAAACAGGAAGATTAAAATTTAAAAAAATAAATCAATTTTTTTTTTGAATTTAAGACAATTATTCATTAATTTTTTCGTTTTCTCCTTTTTTTTCTATTATCTTCTTTCAACAAAGATTGTTTTCAGCAAGTATTAGTAAGGAAGACAAATTCATTTCGTAAATAAAATGATAAAGAAATTTTGAAAATTAGAAATAATAATTAAAAGCTAAAATTCACCGAAATTCCGATTTTAATTGCTTCATTTTAATAGTACATATTAAATGCAACCATTCATTGGCGAATAAAAATTTCAAATTGATGGTTCATAAATTGATTGTTAGTTTGACTTAATAGTGGAAAAAATTTCTAATTAATGATAAAACTGATAAGCAATGAATTTAAACACTAAAATAAAAAATAATTTAATCACAAGTATAAATAAAAATTTCCAACACAAATGAAAATTTTCCTCTTTATCTGATAAATCCTAAGCATAAAATGAATGTGTTTCATTTCAATTATTTTTAAGTTAACAAAAATTTAATACTAATAAATTTCAACAAAAATAATAAGTATTTCCTAATCGTTACTGTGTGATAAATAATTAGTATTGATTAGTGATGCTAAAATAATATTCATGAGGTATAAAATATGAAAAAAAAAATTTTTTTACAGTGAATGATCATGAAGAAATTGAATTTTTGATTTAAATGAAATTTAATTTGAGAAAAATTATGAAAAAAAAAATTTTTTTAAATAGTTCAAATTTCAAAATTTGTTTTCATGGAAATAAAATTAAAAATCTCTTTAACTGCATTATATAGCATGTGACATGGCGATATTTTTTGCATTGGTGAAACAGGTTTTTTAAATTTAGAAAACTGCAATTTCATTTTTCCAATCCTATGCTTTGCACGAATTGATCTTGTACAGAATATTCTACTGATACGATAAGTTTCGAATAAATGAATGAGAAAAAAAAATAGAGAAATTTTTTTATTCTTCGTTTCAATATTTCCAGGAAAAAAAAAACGGAAAAAGATGGTGAAGTGGCATTTTTTCACCATTTTTTATCCGTTTTTTTTTTCTTGGATTCCAATTTTTCAAGAATTGTTAATCACATGTGAAGAATTCGAATGTTTATCAACAAAATTGCTGCGTAGACGCCACTGCAATGACTTTTGATTAATTGTAAAGTTTTGAGATCATCAATTATAAAGTTTTCACGAATTTTGTTGTCATGTTTTGATTAAAAAAGAGAGCAAGTTAAAAAAAAAAAATGAAATATTAAATTTTCACAAAATCTAACACAGCATAATATGAGGCCACATGAATTGTTCAAGTCCGGAAAAATTCTAATTTAGGAAAATTAAGTTATATTACGTTAAAGGAATCAAATTAATCACGTTGTCTAAACATGATATGGGATCAAATGAGTTAGCCAACTCATGCAAATATATTTTACGTCAATGCGATCTGGCGTGAACTGATTTATAAAGCATGACTCGCTTTGTATGAAACTTGGTAATATAAAGCAACAGAGTAAATGTAATATCATTTTTCAATATTGCTATTATCGATTAGAATGAACAATTAGTTAATTTGACGTAATATAATGTAATAAATATTAATCGAAAAAAAAAAAAAAGGATTTCTAATTTTGCTTTAAAAAAGTGAACATTAAGATTATTAAAAGCGAATTATTCATAAAAATAAATGATGAGAAAATAAAATTTCGAATTGAAAAGTAATCAAATTTAGCATGCATTATAGTTTTTTGGAAGTGTAATTTAATTTGCACATTAAAATTATTTTAGCTTCAAATTACGTTTGCTTCAGTTGGCACAAAATTGTATTTAGGATTTTATCACTATAATTATCATTACAACGTTCAAACATTTTCAATTATTTGTTGAATTTATGCGAAGAGAAAAGTAATATTATTGCGAAATATGAAAGACAAATGTTCTAAAAAATATCCTTAATCAATAATCAGAATAATGAATGCAAAAAATATTAAAAAATGGAAAAATAGGATCGAAAAAAATTAAAGAAAATAGCAAATATAAAGACAATAATTCCTGCGAATAATTCGAACAGTAATTTAATTTTTCAAAAATGTAGAAGAAATCAGAACTTATTAAATTAATTCCTATTTCATTATTACAATATTTTCCTATGAATTAGAAACGATAACATGTCAAATGTTCATCAAGAATTGATGAAAAGATTTTCTCATTATTCTAATTTTTCTGTTTAAAGATATATTAATATAGAGTCAGACTAGTAAATGTGAATTTGGCAATCCTCTCTTTTGTCGTTCCACTGAGCATATCCAACAGCGCACAGACCCAAACACTTCACGTTCACTTAAAACACTCCAAATAGTTCATGTTTTACTATGAAATCCAACACCTATTTCAATTTTGTCTAAAAACACATCCTGTGATGTCACGTCTATCTATCAGCGATTGCGAAGGAAGTAAGAGGCTTTGTATATCACTCCATGCTGGACGTCCGTAGTGGTGAACATAAGCAGTTGCATCTTGAGCATACTCATGCATATGACATGGATTGCCTATATATGAAGGTAGCAAAATCATTAGTCTTCGACCTTTAGTTGTTTACAATTGTATCTCGCAAATGAATACATTCTTCAGAGCGAAGCTTGGTCTGATTCAAACGGATGAATATCAAACGTTCTGTTTTGATTTTTGTATTCATATCTGCGATATATTGGTGAAACAACAACGAAATTTCAAGATATGATTGCCTTAATTTCGCCGAATCGATATGAATAGTTTTTTTGGCGCTACATTTCTCATTTGTTTCTTCGCTATGACTGGATTTATCATTTTAACATATAAGTGATATCCATCAGCACCATCTCAAAAATGATTGGATATTGCAGGGCATCGTAACATTGATAAGTTTCTACACTTTTGTCTGGTGATCGTTTCTCTGATGAAGAACAATATCTTTAGATTGGAATTGATCTCTGACTGTAACAATTGTTATTTCATCTATGGTTGGAGCACTGAATCTTCTCAAATCTTCTCCAGAAGGCATTTTGTCAGCATGAATACAATCAGATCATGTCAATTCCTGTTTTGAACAAACGAACTAAATTGTTTTTCTTCGTGAAGAAGCTGTTGCAATTGGGAAAACATAGACCTTTTTATGTCGGTATAAATTCCACAGCATGTATTCAATTCATCATTGCTATCACCGATGGAATACATTTATAGAAATTTATGTTGACCATCTGGCAACGGAGTCAGGGAGACGGCTTTATGATCAATTTGTCCTTTAACTTTGAAAGTTGGATGAAAAGAGTTGTTATGACTTCTGCAACGAAGAACGAATCATTCGGAAGCAGAATGTATTTTTTGATGTTAGATAGGAGATGCTTTGATTTAGCAGTATATCCTGAAAGCAAAATTTTTAATGGCTCTAACGGTTTTCCAAGTTGAGGCATTTTGATTTTTTCGGCGACGCAACATATTCCTGTCTTTTTTCCATTAAATTTCAGAACCTCGCATTAAGGACACACTTTAGTCTTAGTGCCGATGAAACATGTGGACTCAAAACATAATCATCAACTGGGTTGTACAAAATGTAAGGCGAATGTAACTGCATGATTGCTGAGCAGGGATTCGTTTTTGATGGTGATCTGCTGTTCCTCATTGCCGTCTTTCAGCCACTCTCAGCGGCATTCGCAACCATGCATCCTTAAATCTGGCTGCAAGTCGCTCTGCTCGCATTTGAACCATTCTTTGTCTTTTTCGCTCGTTCGCTGATGCCCATTTTTCCTCGGCTTGAGTAGCAATTAATCGTCGCTTTGGTCCCGCTGCGTGAGTAAGACCTAAGTTTGAATCTTCTGCGAGGTATTATCTGGATGAACTAAAGCAAATCGATTGCATCCGAACTATTCTCGAAACTGAATTGTGACTAAATTTGAACTTGAACTCAATTGAATCGTTAGATTGTTGCTACTGCTGTGTCGTTTTTAAAAAATTGTAAATATGGTAATAAAAGATACTAACAAACCTTAATGTTTGTTTGTTGAAAATCTTAAACCTCCGGTAGTTCTTACTCAATGCTTTGAAATTTTGATAGAATGTTGCATACGCAAGACTATGCCCACTTTGTAGAAAGTAGACGTAGTCATTAAATTCAGTCCGTTCGCTTACTTTTATCTGCCACAGGTGTGACAGATAAAAAAAGTATGTCTATACAAAACCAAGCGCCTATTCGAATGCAAAAAAGTTGTAAAAGAAGTTGAAACGTTGAGTCAAAATGAACACTGAACATTAATGACAAAAAGGCAATCCAAGTCACGACCTAATATTAGAAATCAGAGAGATAATCTATGAACTGCTTGAACATAACATTTCATTACATACTATCATGACCTCGACATTTCTGCGACGCAACTACATTCCTTACAAAGCAACAAATAGACGAAGCACTACAGTGATGCATGCAACCTCTGCACTTAACAGTCGTGCGATCAACCCAGCGCCTGGTTCTGTCACATGTTAGCAGTCTTGTCCGCTGTATCGGTCAGTAATAGCCCTCGTATTCTTAACTGGTAAAGTCCATTGCTCATTTGAACAACTTTTGGTGAAAAAATTCTGATTTGTAACTTGGATTGGAAATTGCTACTTGGCATTGTGACTCTGCTAGATCAACAATAAAGTTCGTTCGATATTATATACAATACAGTGCAACAATAGTAAACGAATAATACACGGTAAATAGCAAAAATACTAACAGTGGTCTTCTGAATTGTTGCCAGTTCTGTCGCTGAAACCGTTCTGGTATTGGATTGGAATTGATTTGCCATTCACACTGATCTCATTGAAGACGTCGATATAATAGGGACTGACTTTAAAGAACTGCGAATTGTATACTTCAAAGTAGAAAAAACCGTTCGCGCTGATTCCCCCAGTGTTGCTACTGATATTGCTGATTGCTCCCGCGGAAGCTCCTCTTTTATGTTTGGTTCATCCTTTGGTTTGATAGTGGGCGGAGGTTCATTAGTCATGTAAAAGATTGGTCATGAGGACTGAGGATAAGATCGAAATTCTCACGACATTCATATCTTATAACGTTGCTGACAATGACATCTTAACTTTTCAGCCAGTGTCCATAAACCCTAATGGCAAACCGGAATATGAAAGAATGTCGATATGTGGACGACTCATTTCCCTGAGAATATTAATAAATTCTTTTATACAAAATACTTGGGTTATTTCATTTTATTTTTATTATCAGATGCGACAGGTAAAAAGAAAATGGTCTATCTAACATAAAAATGTGCTCCTATTCGAATGGAATGTAAAAATTTAAAAACAATTGGTGAAGAACTTGCAAATTTGTGCAAAGAGCCACGCAACAAATATTTACATTTTATTTGTTTAAATTCCATGCAGATTGAAAGATTCAACAAAATATACGAATAGAGGAATTTCTTTATTAATTTTATGTCGAATGTTCCAAAAAAAAAAGTCCTAATTTTTGATTCAAAACTTCACATTTCCTTATGTAACAATATTACCCAAAGTTTTATTACAGCAACTACAAAATATGAAAATGCATAATTTACATATGTATATTATTTGCAAAACAGAAGAAATCGAATGCTCATAAATCTTTTTCCATGTAAGGAAAAAATTTGCTGTTTTTTTACTTGGCTAAAAAAATCCTGTAAAATAACTGAAAATTATTTGGAAAAAAATAGAAATATATTTCTAGAAGAGAAAAAATTGCATTTTTAAAATTTAATAGTTAATTTTGAAAAAATATTGAAATTCTTGCTGCACTATGTAGCTATCTTACTAAAGAGAAAAAAATTCGTCTTATATTTTATATTTTAAAGGTCGGCAAAAAACCGATGCAATTGCAACCTATTAGAATTTAAGTTCCTAATTACTCTTTTTCCTTTTTTTTTTATTTAACTACAAAACGGAATAAATATGAAAAAAATTTGTTAATGCATCGATTTTGTTATATTATGTAATTTGGCGAGACGATTGCTCGTTTTTGTTGGTTAGAATAATAAAAGGAAAAAAAAGAAAAAGCGACAAAAAAAAAAACAATAAATGATCTAGTGTAAAGAAAAGCAATCAATTTTTTTTTTTTTGAAATTTAAATTCAAGGAGAAAGCGATTTAAAAAAAGTGATTGCAGGAATGGATAAAAAGGAAAATGCATATATATATCTATGAAATGTTCTTCCGCTTAAATTTCTTAAAAACGAAGGTTTCTTATATAAATTGGGATAATTGTTTTTAAATGTTATTCTAATGATTGCTTTTCACTTTTTTCATCATTAAAATAGTATTTAAAATAACAAATTTTCTGGTATAATGGCAAGTTTTATCATTATAATAAGCCAACCTGGTATACAATAATGTTATACGGTAGCATGCAGCAAGTTGTCATAATATGATAATTAATGTATATGTTTCATCTACTTTTTATTTTTACATTTCTATAGCAAAAGCACTTTAAATGCTTAATTCAGTAATAATGCAACCATTTATTTCCTTTCAAAGAAAAAAATTAGAATATCGGAAATAACATTATAAATGATAAAAAAAAAAAATGTTTGCGCTTTTTTCATATTTTTTAATCATCTGTATTTTAGATTTAAAGTGACCCACATTAATCCTTAAATTTGAAATTGTATTAAAACTTTTCATCACAAGCAGATAACTGATTATGTCTTATATTATAATTATTTACATCATTTAGCATTTTGATATATCTGACATATATTTTAGAATAAAAAAAAAAATGATAAGAAATTTTTTTGACGCCCTTTCACTATGTGCGGTAATAGAATTTTGGCAATAAAATTATCTGAATGAGATGAAAAGCAATATTTATTAAATTTAAGATTTAGAAAAAAGAGAAAAGTAGAAATTGAGCCACAAAATCATTTAAATTTTAAATTTTAATAAAATTGAATAAATTTTTTCCCATCGATAGGCATCAGTTATTATTGATCCATATACAGATTGCGAATGAATAAAAAGCAAATCATTCTTCTTCCTCGCTATCAATTAGAAAGAAAGTTTTCTTTTTTCTTTTTCTTTACTAAATCAAATTTCGCAATAGACAACAACAAAATCCGAGCGATTTTGCTTTCATAAATATGTCAATGCAATAATTTTCTACCATCATTCATCCCATTCATCTCGTTGAAATATAATTATAGAAAAACGAATTTTTTTACCTATTCTCTTTTTTTTGAAGGTCAAATAATTCGAATCAAAATTGGAATTTCAATTCTCATTTTTTCATTTTTCTTTTCCATTTTTTCCGTAATTTCAACAAAATTATATTTCTTCTATGCTTTATTTTCATCATTGCTATGTATATTTTCATTGTTATTTCATTTTCAATTACATAAATTTTTTAATTTAATTCTCCTTCTTCCTCCTTTTTCGTTTTATTATTTTACTAAATGTTGTTTTTATATAATTCTTACCTTTCACTTTTCTTCCCATCTTCTCTTTTTTTCTTTCTCTTCATAAATGATACAGGATAAAAATAGTTTACGCTCTTTATTTCTTTTTTCATCATTTCTCTTTCTATACAATTTGGCGTCATTAATAGCTTCTCGAAGGTTTAAGAAAAGGACCACCAAGTAAAACGGCTAAAAAAAAAGAAAAAAAAAAACTGAAAAGGAAAACATCTGCAACTTAGTGGCATATATATAAATATGCATATATATGCATATTTATATATAAAACTTATGTATTTATATATATATATATATATCTATATATATATATATATATATAAAATTTTTGCAGAATTATTTGTCTCAGTTAATTTTGATTATTTGTTTTTCTTTGTTCTTTTTTTCAATTTTTTTGAATGTCTTTGTGTCATCTGTTTATCTATCTATCTATCTATCTATCTATCTATATATTTATAAATATACCACATGGCTGACGTATGTACGCGTACGCTCGAGTATGCGTGTGGTCGTAAGAAATCCATTTCCTCTCGGGTTATTTAATTGTCATTGTCGGATTTTTTTCCTTTTTTTTTTCTATTTTTTCTTTTCTTTTTTTCTTACCGAAATGGAATGTTCATTACTAATTCTAATTTAATCTTTTACCCGTATGTTCTTTGTGTTTAGCTTTATCGGTTTGTCTAATTTGAATGGTATTTTTTGCAGAGCTTTGACGTATTTCTAACCTTAATGGTATCTGTTATAACAAATACATCTTATTATCTGACCTGAATGATATTTGTTATGGACAAATATATTTTATTATTCAATCTCGATGGTACTTTTTGCGAATAAATTTTTTATCCAACCTTGACGTGTTTGCTATGGATTAATGCAACATAACACTGAACCTAAGTGGTACTTATTATAAATAAATAGTCTCATTATATAATCTAGAACTTGCTATCTAACTTAGATGATGTTAACATGCAATCAAATGAAATTAAACTATTTTTGCAATTAAAATTTTTTGTATTTGAAATTTTAATTTGAACGATTTAATACTACATCAAAGAGCTCATTAGAATTTTTGTTGAAATTCTTTTATTAAGATTTATCATGGATAGCTAAAATTTTATTAGATATTACAAAATCGTGTTCATTCCATCGTAAATTTAATTAACTGAGAAAATTTTAAATTCAGGATACTATTTAAATTCCCAGTTCTATCTAAAAATTTGTTAATGGCTTATTTTTTTGAATGAAATCAGATTAGTTCTTTATTTTTTGTTTTCTGTTTAATTATATTCCGTAACAGCGAAATGAAGTTCTAATATTTTTGCATTTAAAATTTCAGTTTTTAAATGATTTTATTACTATACCAGAGAGTTTATTATAATTGATTTTATTAGCCAATATTACTAATCATTTATTAATATATCTCCATCCAAAAAAATATTGTCAAAAATTTTCCAATTCTACCGACAATATTTCTATTTAATAGATTTAAAATTTTATCCATTGTAATTTTAGCTGTGAATTCAGGTAATTATAAATTGATAAATTAAGACGATCAATATAATTCTTGTTAATAACGAAGGGAATGTATTATTCTAGTCTTATTCCAAATTTTTGAAAACTTTTTTATCCTATTTCAAAGCTATTTCTTAATACTTAATATTTCTCGATAAATTGAAATTTCCGGATCCTTAAAAAAATTATCGAGTTTTCCTTTGTAATGTCTAAATTATCATTCAAATTGTCGAATTCATTTAAATTTATCCAGTTCCTTCCTGCAACTATCAAATTTATTTCCAAAATTATTAAATCATTCTTATTCAAAATTATTAAATCATTCTTATGTTAAAAACTTTTTTTGTTTTTGAAAGAATCAAATTTCTTGTTTGGTAGTGAAAAAAAAAAAAAATGATATGAAAAGCTCAGAAACTTTCTTGCCATTTTTTTTTCACCCTTCCTTTTCTCTTCCTCTCCTCCTATCAAAATCATTTTTATACATAAATTAACTTAAAATGTGTGGGAGCGAAGAGTGGAATATGCAAAGAAGATGAGAGCTAAGAAGGTGGTTTCATATCGATATATTATACAATTTTCATTGCTTTGCTTTTTTTTTTTTTAAAGATTGAGTATTGGTTGAAAAATTATTCATTCAATTTCACTTACCGTATCATTTTTTTTTTTTATTCCTCAATTTTGTTTGCAATATTCATCATTTTGTATTGCTTTTTCCTTCACTTCATTCTTTCTTTTTTTTTTTTTTAATTTTCTTCAAAATATATCTTTGCCAGCTAAAGCGAAAAAAATTTCTGTTTTTTGTGTCTTCAATATCAGTAATTTGAATAAAAAGTTTTTTTCGAACAAATAATATTAAAAAAATAATAATTTTTCTTTCATTTTTTTAGTGCAAAGTTTTTCCTATAATAAATTTTGTCGTTTTTTTTTTTTATTATGAATGTCTCTAAATCTATATTCAATTTATTTAATGCTCTTTCTTTACTTTTTTTTACATGAAATACACAATAAATTTCTAAAAATTTAATTTCTATAACCTTGACATGGCCTTGTTAAGGTATGAATAAAAGATAGATATTAATTAACCAGTATTGAAATAGAAATTTAGTTAAAGTGAGAAAAATTTTTTTTTTTTTTTTTTTTTTTAAAAAAAAATTTT
>KZ269978.1:2179117-2213095 GCA_002249935.1 Onchocerca flexuosa | reverse complement strand
TAGGTTTAAAAAAAAAAAAAAAAAAAAAAAAAAAAAAAAAAATAGAAAACTCATTTGAAACAAAACAATCAAGATACAGTTGCTACAATTCGAAAAATTTTTTACTTAACAGTTAAAATTTTTACTTAACAGTTAAGCTTACAATATCATTCTCGAGAATTTCTTCCATTTTAATTTTATAATGCTGCTTTAAGAATCACTTCTAATTACGTTGATTTTGACTCTTTCCGAAATGTACGATCAAAAGATATAATGATTATATCACAATAATGCTGTACACAAATTTTATTCATAAAGAATGGATAAACTGAAAAGATCACGACGATTTTAAATTCGATTTCAACATTTGTAACCAATCATTTAAAACTCAACAAAATTCGTTGTTTCATAATAAATGATATCCACATTCAGTCATATAACATTTCTGTCCGTTGAAGTTACAAAAAAGAAATGATAATGATTATATCGCTGTGAAATTAATACGTGAATGCTTTGCTTTTTCTTTTCGGAATCATTGAAATAGACTTCAGGAAAAGATTACTTGAAGAAATGATTGAAATAAATAAGCATCAATTTACGAAGTCTTTATGTTTAGAAATCAAAGACAATTGATTTTGAATCGTTTGTCTCAAAAAAGATGCTATATATCATTTTTATTATTCTTATCATTGAGAGACAACAAAAATTCCACTTATCGAGCATTAATGTCGCGAAATGATTTCAAAATTAAAGTGATTCAAGGATCATTCATGTCACTGAATACATCATGCTCGGTGTGCCAGCACAGGTAGCTAATCGATACGTGGTGTTTAAGATCATAACTTTTAGAGGAATTCAAATAGACTCCGTCTTTTTTTATTTTATCATAAATATTGCAAATCCTGGGAATTTAGTATCTTTTTGTAAAGCAATTGCCTTTGACATCATACAGCATTGAACTTGAAAAAAGAAACTTACTTGTAACTTCGTTTATTTAATCGAAAAAACTTGTTTATAATTAGTTTATTTGAAAAAAGAAAAAAGAAAAGAGAAACAGTTAGTTTGTTTAATCCAGTTGGATTGCATTATATAAATACATGAAAAGAACAGAGTGAATGCTTTGAAGACAGATTCTCTTCAAGGAAGGCACGATGGATTCATTTTGCTGTCTTTCATCATGCTGGATTGCACCAGCTAGATGAACAGGAGGAAAGAGGTATACAAAGTTTCAGTTAATAATGAAGCTTTGTAATCTGATTACATATAATAGCAGCGGAATAAATAAGTGGAAGACATATTGATTTGCTGCGTAGTTAAAAATCCTAGCTTTATCTAGAGAAGCTAAAAGCCAATAAATAATTTTGGTAATGCTGCCTGTAAATCAACAAACTCGATGATTTCAAATTCATGAGCTTTCTTTTGATTGACATATGTAACAACACGATTAAGACAGAATGAAGAATCGGACTGAACTGAACTGAATTCTTTCAATGACCAATCGATAGAAATTTGATTTTTTGGGAAAAATTCAGATGTCAGCTTTTTGTATCTAAGAACGCACTCGAACTGTAAAGAAAATTGATATTTTTATAGCAATGCTATGCCATCATGTATAAGCTAATCAAGCTAAACACACCAAACAAGCTCTTGAATTCTTCCACAAGTAATCATAAATTAGGCTAACCAAAGGTTGCTGTAACGAATTTGAATTTGCATAAATTACAGACATATGCTGCTTCGCTGGAATTTTCTCTGATATTGAAAACAAACATAGGCTGCTAAAATAAGAATTACTGGGACAAATGTTCATTTCAACATCTCCATTTTTCGGAAAGATTACAATCGTGCTGTAACTGAATTAATAATTAAAGCCATGCCACAACTGATTACAGTACTCAGCAAGGCGCTAAGTAAGCATTTCATCTCGGTAACATGGACTGTTTGAATAAGGATTCCTGTTTTTCATCAATAATTCTTATTTAAAAGATCAAAATCAAGATCAAGCGAGAAATCGAGTTGCTGGTGAGTTAGCAAAGTAGAATTTAGATCGCAGACTTGCTAAACATTATGAAATAAGCTATGCAGTACTAGTAAACAACGAGGTTTAAGTTGCAGCGTGTCGATTTTATATCATGAATAAATGATATCAATTTATTCTTGTACTTCAAATACCTCTCACTGAGCTATTCATGAAAAAAAATTCGAGAAAACAAAACAGTCAATAAAAAGTAAAATTCACAGTTAAAAGCAAATTAAGATTTGATACAAATACAAGAAATAAAGTTCAAAATTCATACCTATTATTTTTCTACAAAATGAGAATCAATGTAAGACAAAGTGCATAAACTATCTGTTCGGATTGTAGATCTTCTTCTTCAATCGTGTAATACGCCAAGCATTCGGATCCTCATACTTATTATACAAAGGATTAATCGTTTGATTCTTTTTAAACGCTGATAATTTCGTATTATCACCCATTTTGAAGAAAGATGGCGCAAATTCCACTAACCACTTCGGCTCGATAGCAGTTACCTGCAAAAACTCGTTCTCAACTACTGTTATCATTCACCTAGTTCATGGAACATTATATTTGAAAAGCATCTATTTTCTTCAAATTATAATTATTTGTCTCTTAAAAAACAATAAATTTCAAATTACAGTAATATACGATAATGTTTGTCACAAATTATTATAAAAGTTGGACTTCACAAACCTCACGCATGTATTCTTTTGTTGTCATGACAAGCTCGTGATAAACAACCCATTCCGGTTGATTTTGAAATAACGCACTAGACGGATGAATATAAACATTTTGGCCGTCTACGATTGTTCGATATCCTTCCTAAAAAAAATTAAAAGAAGTAATTACAATGAAAAGAATCTACTAATAACAATAAAAAATGACTGAATCATTTTTTATCGCAATTTTTCAATAATCAAAATACTTTCGCACTTTGAAAATTTCGTTTCGTAGCATGTACTAACTTTTTGATAAAGATAGGAAGAAGGATCTTAAAACTAATCATTCTGTACAATTACATCGATTCTGATTATTTATATTTACTTTATTAAAGGAGGTACCTGCGGATCTCGCTTTGCTGCATTTCGGAAAAATCCTGAACAAATAGCTTTCTGTATACGTTGTACATCTCGACCACAACTTATTGTATTCAGCTTATGTCTGTCCATGATACTAAGCAATTGTTTCCGAATGTCCTGCAGAAAGAATATGTTGAACAGAAATTAGCTAGGAAATTCTGTAAAAAATGTATAAAAATTCTAAAACAAATTAAAATAAAATGATGATGAATAATAATGAATTTAACACAGACCTGAGCCCTTTTTAAAGTTCGAATCTGGATAAAGTTTTCATAGCACCACGGCTGCGAAAAATGATGATGCTTCCAAGAGTTGTAAACAGCTAACAGTGTTAAATGATCACCTTCTGGCTGATGAAATTTCGCCTTTTTTTGGTCTGCTATTTCCTGTTTGTCCTTCAATACAAAACTAAAGTTTTCTGAACATGAATTTAAATCAACTTCTTAAAAACTTGAACGAAATGAACTGAAATAATTTATGGAAAGAACGAAAACTACCTTTGGTCTGTAGAAAACATTTTGCACCGACAACATAGAAACAATAGTGAGCACCTCATCCGAACAACACAAATCCACCGACATGATCAACAGCTTGGCTAAACTAGGTTCCAGTGGAAATTCAGCCATCTATATCCAAAATAATACAATTTATCAAAATACGAAATACAAAAAAAAGAAATTGAGCAAAATCAAATAATAATTAGTTCAATAATCTGAAAATTAATCTCCAATCTCAAATTATAGATATATTGATCATAAAAAACCAATGCAATAACGAACCGCTAAAAAATCTTCTAGGGCATAGCCTCCATATATCATTCATTATAATACAAATAATGGAAAGATTTTTTGAGCTTCAGAAATGGACACTTGCAGAAATTGTACATAAGACATACCCTTCTACCAAGTCTAGTCAACAATCCATCGTTGTCAAGAGCACTTAAAGTGTGCAACTGTGTTAAAGCTGTAATCATGGCTTCTACTGGCGGTGCATCCATAAAATCAAAATCAATTAAATTGTTGATTCCCATAGCTTTCAGTTGCAACAATGTCGATGCAAGATTTGTTCGTTGTATTTCAGGCACAGGTGTCGGTAACATCTCATCTCTGCAATGCTGACATTCAAAAAATGGTTGTTTTTAAAATTTTAAGATATTCATAAATCGAAGCCGTTCAAAAAAATTCTTCAAAATAAGTTTGCAAAATCCAAAGGATCCTCAAGTAGGCCAATACAAGGCATACTAAAGAAATCCGCTTAAATTAATAAAACAGAAATACCTATATGCCCTTTCTGTATAAAGTCTGTAACATTTGCCAGGACCTGTGCGACCTGCTCGACCAGCTCTCTGCTTCGCTTGTGCTTGAGAAATTGGTGTAACCACAAGCGAGTCCATGCCACTTTTTGGATTATATATTTTTTGTTTCACAAAGCCCGGATCAACCACATAATAAATTCCATTTATCGTTAATGAAGTTTCAGCAATATTAGTTGCAATCACCACCTGAAATCTTAATGATTCCATAAGGAATTCGTATTTCACTGATGTATAAAGTTTAAACAAAATAACAAAATTTTCACTTTTCGGCTGCCTGGTGGTGCAGGTTCAAATATTCGTGTCTGCATTTCGCTCGGCAGCGCACCATATACGGGTAAAATTATCAATTCAGGCACATCCGGACCAAGACTTTTCATTCTCTCATATAAAACTTCGCAAGAAGTATCAATTTCTTCCTAAAAACTGCATTTATAAACAAATGAATATTAACCAAATAAAAATCAATTTCTACTGCATTATATGAAATCAAACCTTAAAAACAATTTACGAAGCAACCTTAAATACCAGCAGTAAAAATACCATGAAGTTAATGAATTCTCTGTATTATACCTGTCCAGTGAGAAATACAAGGATGTCGCCTGGAGGTTCGGTCAGATGGATTTGCATGACAGTTATATGTGCCGCGTCCAAATAATCCGTTTCTGGTTCACGTGTATAAAGAATTTCAACGGGAAACGTTCTACCAGGTATTGTAAATATGGGGGCTTCATAAAAATATTCGGAGAATTTGACAGCGTCCAATGTGGCACTATAAAACAAATTGTGATGCTCAATCTTTAATTCTATTAAAATATAAAGCAAAATCCAAGCATTCCGTTTGAAATAAATGATGTTTTGAAGCAAGCCTGAAATTATTATGTTTAGAACACCGAGTGGAGTACTTTTGTTTTCCTTCAAAATAAAGCTTTCAAAGGAAAATAATCAACAAAAACATACCTGGTAACAATTAGCTTGAGCTCCGGTCGTTTCTTCACTGCAGCTTTCAAAAGTCCAAATAAAACATCAGTATGGATAGTTCTTTCATGAGCTTCGTCCAACATTATTACCGAATAAGATGTTAAATCCGGATCCAATAAGCACTCTCTAAGCAACATGCCATCAGTCATGTATTTCACTACAGTATCTTGGCTGAAAATATGGAAAATGCCAATGATTTCACAAAATAAATCATTTAATGACTGAAATATATTATTTCAAACGTAGAAAATACCTATTTAAGAGACATTTACCCAACAATTTTTCTACATAACGCCCAAAAATACTAAAAGAAACAATAACAAATAAGCAAACCTTGTACAGTCTTCGAATCGAATAGTATAACCGACTTCAGAGCCAAGTCTGCAACCCATTTCTTCGGCAACACGCTTTGCAACAGACATTGCGGCCACACGTCTTCAAATAACAAAATAACTAACTGAATAAAATGTGGGCAAAAATGAGATATTAAATTAATTGATGTCACTAATAGAAATGACAGGATATTCACTCAATATATGATACATTTTAAAATACTGACAACATATATTAAAATAAGTAAACATCAAGTAGTAATGTGAAAGTGTTTCGCCATAGTGTCAATAAGGACAGATTAGAAGGTATGCAGCATCGATATATTTCAGTACATTGAATCAGCTTGCTCCGCTAATAAAGTTAATAGATCAGAAATAATTAACTGAATTAAAAGCTATATTATAATTCAATGAAAGATGACTATCTGGATTTTGAAATAACGATCTCTATATTTGATTTTTCTCAAACCATTTGCAACTTTATCAGGCACATACTATCTGTATTACTGCAATAATCTCACAATGGAATATATAGCACAACTAAATTTTAAATAAAAGAACTTCAATACAGAATTCAAAAAACATTATGTATGAAAAATAATTCAGATAAAACTTTCGTTTACCTCGGCTGAGTACAGCCAATTCGACCACGAGCAGCATACCCAACTTCAACCATGTATTGAGTAATTTGAGTTGTTTTTCCGGATCCAGTTTCACCAATGACAATCAAAATATTCTGCGCAGCAATTGCCTCCAGAAGCGCTTTTTTCAATGCAAAAATTGGAAGCGATTCGCGTTGTTCTTTAAGTGACATATTTGTTCGTTTCCCATAGGTTGCTTTCCCACCGGCAGTTACATGTCTCAGCCATTCTGGCATCTCCTAAATTATTTTAGACACTTTCTCTTTTATATCATCTACAGAGATTCAAATGCATACATAGCTACAGCACTTGTCAAAAAAATGGATAAAGTTTCAAGCAAGAAAATATTCCAAAAAATGGTAATATTCGAAATGTTCTAATGCACTGTTCACAACAATGAGGAATAAATAACTGGAGAGATGACTTTTACTGCTATGCAAAAGTAACCAGAATAAAAACGTAATAAATCCCATAAAATCTTAAGCCAAAATATCAACATTTTCATAAAGATAAAGCTCAATTATAGTTTCTAAAGCTACCTTCTGTCTTTGGCTCGGTCCTGAAGTATCCACTGAGGATTGTACAGATAATTCTGCCATAGGATCATTGATTCTGGCAGTGGAAGAAAGACCACTACGATGTGAATGAGATTCCTGTTCACGCTGTGCTTGCAGTTTTTGGTCTCGTCGTTCTTTCGCAAGTGCACTCTGAAATTATTTGTATTATTGCAATAATAAGTGCATTACACAGAAGATAAAAAATTCTTTTACAAACTGATAATGAATAAAAAGCTAAAATTAACAGACCTGCATTAAGGCCGCTTGCGCCAAACTTCCGTCCGGATTTTTCACAACTTTTACTGGTTCAAGATCCAACATACATTTTCCATAACCGCGTAAGAATTCCGGCTCTTCTTCAACAATTTCTATTTCGATATCTTCACCATCACTTTCTTCTAAAAATAACATTTAATAAGAATATTAAGCTGGCATCAACAATATAAATTGAAAAATAAATTCCAAGTATATATAAAAAAAAAATAATTATAATAAAATAATATGTAAAGTTAAAGCTTTACGTATTATAAAATAATACGTAAAGTTTTTTTTATATTCCACAAATCTTTTTTTTAGAATTTAACTTTAGATAAAATCTATGTATTAATGAATATTACCATCGTAATTCCTGAGAACACCAAGCTCCTCATCAAAATCAGGCAAATCGGCATTTGTGATAGCACCCCCGCCTTGCATTTGCTTCAACTCCCATCTTTCAGGAGTCGTTAAACGAACACGACTCTTTGCTACACTGAAATTCATTTAGATATAAATTTATCTAAATAAAAAAAGTGCTACTTCGTGATTAAATAAAACAGAAAAGCACTTGACAGAATATATGAACTGTATGTTTTCATCACAAACCTTTTAGAATGATTAATAGACACATCATCCGGATTACGAGAAGCTGAGGCATCCATCCATGGTGCTTCCGGATTGCGAAGTGGACGAGCACCATCTGCAAGTGTTGTAGGCTCATGCGGATTAAGATCTTCTCCTGTTTCTTGGTCAACTTCTTTCATCGATAAACCAACTTTTCCTAACTCGAATTTAATGACCTAAAAGCAACTTCCATAGGGATAACAAAATCTACAAAACAAATCGATGAATATACATACGCACCGATACGACATGCTTTATTATATTATCAGTATTATACTGAAACATTTCGAAAAATAAAAATGTTATACACTAATTTATATAAAAGAAATGCTGATTTACCTTAACTTTGACCTTCTGGTTCCGATTTAACACATCAGAGACGGCGTTTACTCGGTCCTGTCTGATCTGAGATATATGGACAAGACCTTCAAAGCGCTGACGTAAGCCCTCCAACTAAACAAAAATGCGGTTTTAACAACATGGACAAATTTAAAGAGAATAAATTGATGAATAATCCAGTAAAAGTAAGTCAGGAAAATGAAGAATCCATGTTTCGTGATCGAGAAATGTCCAAATTTCCAATTTTTAAATGAATTGTAGTTAACTTACAGTGAACAAAAAAATCTCATACCTGTACGAAGGCTCCAAAACTTTGAATGCTTGTCACTCGGCCATCGTAAATATCACCAACAACTGGAACAAGACTAACTTTCCTCCTTTCATTTTGGGAAGAATGTGATCTACTCCTGCGATCTTTTCTAAAGATGATAATATCATTAAATAAAAAACAGAAATGATCATCTACTTGCTCCACTCTAATTACTCCAGAGAATAAAAGGAATTTTTCGATCTCAGTTTAATCCTATTCATGTGATTGCTAGAATTTCACAACTTAAAATTAAGAAATATATGAAAGTTACCTTGCAGATGGCTCATCCTGTCTTTTATCCCGATCTCTGCTTCGCTTCCTCCTCCGATCTGTCTCAGTCATATTTTTCCCATGTCTTCGGTCATGCAAATGCCCATCTTTTCTATCGTCAGAAAAACGGTGATGCTTTCTTTTTCCGTTGTCTACACTTCTTGATCGATGATGTCTTTTTTCTTTTTTATTTGACTTGTCCATAATTTTTGCCTGAATTTCACTAAAAATTTAAAAACAAAATGAAAAAAAAAAGAAAAAAAAGAAAAGCCTAAAACGAAAATTGAAAAGGTCAAATTAGAAAACTAAAAAATTGAGCATAGCATATAAAATCAAACCAAAATCCAATAACAACGAAATCACTTGTTTTTTCTGGAAAATTACTCTCTCTAAAACTACTTTACTAGAATCATATATCGAAATATAACAAGATCAACAATTTCCTGCCTTAGAAACAAAATGAAAAAAAGACAAACTCTTTCTTCCTTCCATTTTGGTTGCAAACCCTCTAATTCAGTCATCAATTTATCTGCATCGACGTTTGGCATCGCAAGAGCTGGAAGTGTTTCGCGAAGCAATTCCTTATCATTCGTAAGAGTTTTTACGGTTACTACATCTTTCTTTTTCAATTGCATGGATTGTATAATGCGAAGGAGATTTGCTAACAGAGAATCATTGAACTTAAAATAAAATATATACAAAAAATGTACATATAAAAAGACTTTAGCACTAAAAATGTTAAATATCTTCTTTTTCTCAAATTATTTCTTTCTTTTACTTCCGAACAGCACCGAATTTTAATTTCATAAGATTGACTGAAATTTTGTTTCTTTTGCCACGTAGAAAATTTGATTGTTTTTTTAGTGACAAAAATGAAGAAAGAATTCAAAAGATTATTCGAAACGAGATTTGTGTATGTAAAACCTGATCAGCTAATCCTTCCTCCATAATTGCTTGCTTGAACTTTTCGAAAGTCGGATTTTCAGTAGCCAAATGTATGATAAATTCCGCGACATCCTTATCTGCTAGCCCAAAGTGATTATCAAGCTCAACACATACTCTTGACACTAGCGAAAGTCGTTCCAATTCTTCCATTTCTGAAATTCACACAATTCTTTCTCTTTAATTTCTATGCCAATGAAACTACAAATGCGATGCAAGTCCCACGTCAAAGTACGTCTTCCCCACCTTCCAACGGAACTCCAACATACAATGAACGCCCCATTCCCACGAACCACAGCTTTTAGAAGACAAATGGCCAAAGTTTTGATGGTTCTCGTTAAATAATGATCTCTTGTGTGACGATGTAACAGTATGTCGCGATAATTTCATCACTGCGAAAATTTTTATCCCAACTCTAGTATGCTTTGTCATAATCTCTGTTATGCTTTGTCATAATCTCTCAAGTACTCGTGGAAATGTGTGACTCCCAATCGCGTTCGATGATGGGATTGATTGTATTTAGTGAATCCTAATATTACAGTCTCAGAAGAAGTGTCATTTCACGTGACAGCTTGTACTGATTGCTTCCTCAATAACTGTTGGGGAGATTTTTGTTGGCAATTTGCACAAACAATAGTTGTGTTGTGATAAAGGCTTTATTGATTGAGGAGGAGTGATTCTTCGTATACGTTACAAATAATTACTGGAGAATATCCAAGTTGTTGCCGATCTCTTTTAACCGTGACAAAGATTAAGAGTTCTTATTTTCTATCGTATTGTTATTTGAACCTTAAATTTGGATAATTAAACCTTTGTAACAAAAATTTGATAGCACGACAACGGACACGACAATTACAACATCACTCACATCAATAAGCAATTTTAATGACGATAACATAATTCAAGAAAGACATAGACCAAACAAAGTGCGATACATTCAACCAGTCAACCTCATGATAACACATTCTTTTAAGCACCCTCTTCATATTTTGTAGAGGAGGATCCCGAGAGAGTTTGATCTACAAGAAAGTGCCTTTGTTAGTGCATGAGAGCGCGCTTTTATTGACACATGACCTACACTACAATATAAAACAAAAGTCATAAAGCCAGTACTTCTCTCGATTTCAGCGATACAAAAAAATTGATTACAGGGTTATTCTTTCTTTTGTCGCTTGTAAAGATGGAATGAAGGAATACTGCTCACCTGAACTGTCGAATTGCTACTATGTCGAACAATTACATCGGTCTGAACTAAATTCAATCTCGAAATCTTGATCTTTTAAATCCTTCGGGACTTCTCCCTCTTATCTAAACTCCATCGTGTGCCTCAGGATTAGTTGATTCACTTCGTTTATCTGCGAATCGGAGCATTAGCGGTAAACTTGTTCATCCTTTCGACTTAATGATCCCGTTGAATCTATGTCGCACTACTTGGACTTTGATATTTCTTGTTTACCCTGATCCGGTAGAGCACATGGGAAATCCCAATTTGAAAATATCATTGGCGGCATTACTGGCAGTTGGAAATATTGTTTCAGGAGATGACGAGCAAACACAAAGTAAATCTAGGTTTATTATGATTTTTGTTGATTTCAGTTCTAGTTTGATTTTTTTCTAGCCACCAAAAGTATGCATAAATTTTATACCGAAATTTTCAGTAAGGAATGTTTTCATCTTCAAAAGCTGGTGCGTTTATGTGATGTCCGATGCACAGTTTTGTACGAGAAATATCAATAACTTCATATTGGAACTGTGAATTTATAATTAATAACAAATACAATAACATATACCTTGATAATCAGTAATAGATGTAACACAATTAAAGATGTTGTAAATTGTACGAATGCGTTGAACAACATTCATCGCCTGTTGCTAGACGGTGATCAGAAAACGAAGCGTGAAGTATGCTGGGTATTGTCGAATATTGCTGCTGGTACATCTTCGCAGATACAAACCATCTTTGATGCTGGGATAATTCCTTCCTTAATACAAATTTTGAAGACGGAGACATTCCAAATTCGTTCAGAAGTAAGTTTTCATTTCTGTGAGAATTACAGCTTGCTGGTTTTGTATTAAATATTGATTTTTTAAATATTCCCTCATAAAAATGTGAAATTTCAAAGAAAAAAAAGAATGCAAATTTTACATTATTGCTTCTAAATCAAGGGAAATTTCTAACTTATTTCGGTTTAAAATTATTTATTTGAATTTATTTCAAATCCAAAAAGATCAAAATTCTAAAGTTCATGAGAAAAAAAATATCTTAAAATGATCTTCCTTTCATATTTCGCTAGCTGTTGTAAGATACTTGACAAGTGAGAAATAAAGCTAGATGAAAACAGCATGAGATTCTTCAACTTTATAAATTAGTAGCATTGAAATGAAATGAAACACTTTGTAGGCTTGCTGGGTTATTGCTAATGCGGTTACTGGTGGTAACAAAGAACATATAACAAAAATTGTGCATGAAGGTGCTCTTACCCCCCTCAGTGATATGCTTACTGTCATGGATTGCAGTGTTGTTGTTGTGGTACTGAAAACATTGGCTGAGATTCTGGAATGTGGTGAATATTATAAAGGTAGTGTGCAGTTATTTACTAATTTATTTCTTTATTTATTTCTTTCTCAAGCATATGAAGCTTTTCTTCCATTACATCAGATATAGCATCTTTCATTACCATTTGAAAAGATATAGAATGAGATCTGTCATTAAGCGTCGTTAAAATTTATTTAAAATTTTAATATATTGTGGCGTATTTATTTGCTCATCGATTTCCGATAAGTTAGCATGGGACATCCAAAAATTTGGAACTTTTAAGTCATCAGTGGTTCTTCTTGGTTCTTCTTAGTTTATTAAAGTTAATTAGAAATGAAAAGTAATTTTTGCTAGAAATTATTTTTGGAATTTCTATTGACAGCTCACTTAACAAAGAATATTTGTGAACTTGAAAATGATTTAAATATAACTAAGGTCCAAGATCGGTAGACCGGATTAATGAATACTTTGATATTGAATTGCCAGGAGCAGGACTAGAGTAACAGCGATACATTTATCAACTACATCGATGCCAAGGGCCTTTTTAGAAAAAGACAGCTTTGATAGTTGTCTTGATGGTTTAGAAGTGTTGGTATAATTAGATTTTTTGTATTTATTTTACTGTCATCATTTACTTTGCAGTTAATGGCAAAAACCCCTATTCTGTCATGCTGGAAGAATTGAACGTGATCGATAAATTGGAATTTTTGATGTTGTAAGTTGAGCTTTCCATGATGAAAGTACTCGAGAAAACTCCTTTTGTCTCTTATAGCAGGAGCAGATCTTCACGCGGTTACAAGAATTTTTACTGTCTAGAGAGTAGAGTTGATTAGTTTGGGTCTTTCATCACTTTCTGCTTTTCTTTTTTTACCGTCTGAAATCAGTTTATCTTTTTCACTATAATTTCATCGTCTAATTCAAGTAATCTTTCCTTCAGAAGTACGAATACGGAAATATTTTTTAAAGCATGCGCAATTATGGAAAGATATTATCTTCGTGAAGATGACGAGCATGATGAGGCTGCCAACAACAGAAATTCAACAGTTGTAGACTCCAGTGGTAAACCTAGAAATCATTTTAATTTCTCCTAATCTATATATCTCCAGATATCGAATGTATTAATTTTTGTGCAGCTTCAGATATCGAATGTATTGACTTTTCTTTTCTGTAAATCCAGCATCAGAATGGGATCTAGTATATTCATGATTTAGTTACGTTCAGGATTCAGGATTTCACTGAAGTCAAAATACCATAACTGATTTAAAAAATCCTTTCGTAAATTCTTGTATAAATTAGTAATTTTACTACTTCGCTAGGTGATATTGTCTCATTTCATGTGATTCTGACCTCAAAATGATTATTTCCCAGTTAGAATCGTTCCGATATTTTTAATTATTGATTAAAGAATTTCCTATACATCGTCAATATAGAATGCCATATATTTAAACAAAATAAAAAAATGAATTTAAAACAGGATCAGTGGCGTTGAGATTCTGCAAGAAAACAAACGTCAATAAAAAAAAATTTAGAGGATAAAATGTGTTTTCCAAGAGGAAATTTATACATATATTTTTTGACGAAAATAAGATGGAGCGAGAATGAAGACCAATTTTGAACTTTTCCAACTCTCTATAATTTATTTCTTCATCACAAAATCCAATCAAGATCATTGCAAACATGTTGATGCATTACGGTCCAAAATTGATTGGTTCAAAAAATTTCTGGAAGTGTCATCAATAAAAAGATATCTGCATGTGTATATCTTAAGATGATGAGCATGGTGAAACGATATCAATTAATAACATTAATTATTTGCTATTACATTGAACATAAAAATATAGTAAAACATTTTACCAAAAATGAAGAACTAGTTATTAATATTTTGATTTGATTGAAGCTGGTGGCAAAGATCACTGCAAATACACGATTACTGCTCATACAAAACATTCCGGTCCAAAATTTTCTAACTACTACTAGCCAATTTCCCTTCATTGTCTACCCTAAAAAGAAGAAATCGATCCAGATATCTTTTTTTACGAAAATTCATATCAAGAATAGCTGACAAATCTCTTTCACAAATTATATTTATACCTGATTTGACATACTACTTCATCTGTAGTTCATTTCTAGCAGAAAATCTGTAAATTCGGCACAAAACTAATTGGGATAAGAAAAAATTTGGCCCAAAAACACTTACGCAAATGTCTTAGAGTTCTGAAAATCAGCCATTGGACTCAAGAAAGAAACATTGCGCGATGATTTTGATGACTGAAAATTTTCATATTACAAATTTAATTTAGTAAGAAGGCAAATAACAGTGCTGGAAGAATGTGATCTTGCTAAATTTGTTAAAACGAATTACTCAGATCAATAGATCAACTGGTGACATTTCAACCGGTGATATTTCAGTTATCATGAGCAAAAAAGCTGTTTCGTCAGCAGTTCAGTGTCTTATAAGAAATTGATATTTAAATGAAAATTATCCCAATTTAAATTTTGAGAGAAAATTTAAACTTGCATATTCGAATTGTGTCTTCTTCATTATTGATGATCTTTCGGTGACATTAAGAAACGATTCAAGCACATTCAACATACTATCATTTCCTCCTGATTCAACTTGCAGATTTGTGAAATTTACCGCTGAATTCTCCAATTTTTGTAATGTTTCAGAAGTAGATCCATAAGATTCGCTGCAAAATCAAAGTTTTCAATTAATCTCTTAATTCATATTAATATTTGAAGTTCGATAACAATTCATTTATAAATTTAAAACTTTAAAATGGCAAATTTTCTATAGACTTCCTCTCATTAATAGAAATAAAAGATATTAGCAAGTCTTTTATGTTATATTAGAATTTTTTGTAACATTTCACAAACAATTTGAAAGTAAACTCATTTTAAATCAGAAAAAATAACTGTATTGACGTCAGACTTCTCTTTCGTTAATAGTATAAAATGATTTCAACGCCAATTAGGCTATTTTCCATTATTTTTTAAAGTATTACCCTAGTTTTCTCGTCACATTGTCGCTTCGTGTTAAATCGGTCTCTTCTTCTCCTATATTAACACCATCTTCAATCTTTATTTTGATATCATCACTTTTATTATTGTCTTCTATTACTGTTACATCTCGCTCCTTTCCTGGTAGCAATAAGTCGGTCATAACTTGCAAAAAATCTGAAAATGAACTTTTTTTTCCTTTGCTCAAATTTTTGTACAATTCTGATGATTGTGAACGCTTTTGTATTTTCCAGTGTTTTGATGTTCAAATTTAGTTTATAGAATGTCGTATCTGCTAAAGTGCTTCCAAAACTCTTCAGAGTAAATTATAATATATAAAATATAAAATATGGTTCAATCTTTTAAATAACATTACTCTTCATGCAATACTGAGAGCTTATAAATTACGGCCATCGTTGAGAATCAAAATAGAAAAAATTTAAATCAAAAAATTCTTAAATCCAAAAAACACTCACTTTTGAGATCACTAGTAAAATTAATATTTTTTAGATTTTCCAATAAAGGAACAATTTTGAATAGTAATTCTCCATCGTAATCCAGAGGATCTATAGGTGTCTTGCATTTCAAGCATTTATGGATCTAAAGTCATTAATTTCAAAAAAAATATATATATATTCCCTTTAAATAATTTACCAATAATTGCAAAAAATAAGTAACTTTTTTAAAATTAGACCTGATTTGCGCGTTTTATAATCTTATTATCAATGCCCACTTTGGATGCAATATATGAGGCATGAGAACAATCAATAAAGCCATCAACAAGTTTATATTGAAAATCGAAATTTCCATCGTTCAACATTATATCCATTGTCTACAGAATTAGATTTTGAAGTCAAAGGAAAAATTTAATCCAATAATTCAATTTAATTCAATTAGATTTACTCATTTTTAGCTCAATTTTCATCTTGGCGATAGTTAAATAATGATGCAAATTATGTTCATATCTTTGGTTGGAGTACTTTCTTCTTAATTTTACGGCATTCCCATTACTTTTTCATCTCAAAAAAAAAAAAAATTGATCGGTATTTTAAGAAAATCCGAGAAATTTTTAAAATTCTTTATAAGATTTTTGAAATGTAGCATGCAACATGATTTTGCTGATAGAATTTCCAAACATTTCCAAATAATATTTTGAATGATAAGTTACCAAGAATGATAATAAGTTGACATCTTTAACGACATAATCAATTAGTGAATGGAAATGAGACACAGCGAAAATATGCGGACAGTCAGTTTTTCCTTTCCGGATCCAATAATTCAACGATGATGTTAGCAAGGAAAATCCTGCCTCCTGGAAAATACTTTACTTTATATTTTTCGAACAATATGCTATTATATTAACATAAAAAATTTTGTATTCCAGCAAATAAGCTCATGTATACAAGTGACCTCATTTATTCAAAGAAAATAAAGCTTAGTTTGCTTCCTTTCCTTAAAATCAAAGAAATTTGTTGTATAATTAAAATCACGATACCATAACCGTGCCTTTACCGAACTCATCGATCAAAATGAGCGAATTCCCAGTTCCACGTCGTAAAGCAAAAGCTATCTGGAAATTTTGAAGAGAAATCATATCATTTGATTCCACAATATTTCGAATTTTATTTGCTTAAAAAGTAGCAAGTCTAATTCTCATATATCTCGTTTGTTAAAAAAATTAAACATAATTCCAAGATATATGCAATCCTCTAACTTAGTTTAACAACTAATCAATTAATCAAATTAAGGATATGACTCAATATATAACCTGCGACAAATCGGTAGCAAATGTCGACATTCCATCCAATACGCAATCTAGGGTATGCATTCGTGTAATGATACGATCCACTGACCCAATGATAGCACTTTTCGCTGGCACAAAGCTTCCAATATGTGCAAGAAATACGATAATTCCAATCTGCATTCAGTTTGTCAGTTTATTCTCAATCATTATTCAGTTTATCCGCTATTTTCAAACACTTTTTTTTTTTGCTGTTAGCTACCAATTTTTATGGAAAATGATTCATTAAGATGAACCTTAAAAAAAAAAAAATATTTATATTCGCGTTTATAAATTAAAGTATGATCAGGAGTAATACAGGAGTTACATTCATTCTTCCTGACATACCATTGATAAGTTAATTGAAACATTACTAATCATCCATCAATTCAGGAAATCTTATATTTCCTTAAAATTATATACCTGTTTTAAGTAAATACTTTTGCCCGATGCATTTGGTCCCATTAGGACTTTTACTTTTGTTTGCGCACCTCCAGAACTGCAAAAAAAAAAAAAAATATATATATATATATATATATACATCCGCTTGTTTTTTGCCTATTATAAAACTAAGCTTGTATAGTTCCAGCTTTATTCACAGAAGCTTCTTTGCAAAGAATAATACTATTTCCTCTGTGCGACGAATAATATTCACTTATTCTGTGCAAATATATACTCATTTCTATGGAGAAAAAGATAGAAAAAAATTAGTAATTACAGCAAGACGCAGAGAATAGAATATGGAATTAAAATGTGAAATGAAGCTTATGCTTCAGAATATATCATTCTTTAATTAATAATTTAATATAGTTTCAACCATAAAATCGATTGCAGCTATCTAATCGTTTGAAATTCTCAAATTTATCAAATTGATAAAATTTCTACTTGCCGAATTGGATTTGCAACGAATTTACTCGCTGATAACAATTCTGTAATTGCATGTCTTCCATCATCTACATCAATTATGGATTCATCTACGTAACATGCAGAATGCCAGTCATATTCACGAGCTGTTAGTGCAAGTGAAATAATGCAATCTAATGTAGCGCAAATGTGAGTTGCTTGACGAATAGTTTTATCATATTGGCAAACTAATTGTTTCAATCTAAAACAATGAATTTCAAATTCTCTCATCAGCAGAATCACATAATGAACATAGCATTAACCATATAACCAGATAGATATTCTTGAGAAGAGAAAAATCAAGTAGGCAAGTTAGAGATAAATAAAGTACTCTGGTGAAAAATTTCAAAGTTAAAAGTGAAAAATAAGATCAGCAATGTAAAATTTAGGCTTCATGATATCTTCAATGGAAATTCTTTTTATAATTTCTCAATTTTTTTTTGGTTCTTTCTCTTCCATTGATAGAGAAATGGATTGTAATATCGTTTTAGTAACATTGCAACAAATATCATAAAATCGCATAAGAGTAAAATATGTGGGAATTGTGCTTAGCTTACTGATTGGCTTTGAACTCATTCATATAGTGAAAACATCTTTCACTTGGAATTATTTCTTTCAAATTCTGGGATATTTCAAAAGTTTCTACAATTGAAGATTTAAAAAAGAAACAAACTTTAGCATTGCATTTGTTTCAATGTCAATTATTTCCATTTTTATATCACCGATTTCTCGATCAAGTTGACGCATCCGTTCATTCTTCACATGTATTGCGTTTTCCGTTTCGTACAAAAATTCAATTTCATTCTGAACAGATGATGGAAATACTGTATTTTTCGGTACCCTCAACAGAAAGCCAAACATTGGTATATAACATACGGACGATGGTACATCTGAAAAACTATGAATTTTTTTTTTATTTCCTAAATTTTCTCTAATTTCTTAGTCACAATCTCATTTTATGTCTGAAATTTTTTAATTTTATGGAATGAAAAACAAAAATATTCCCACTCAAAGTTGAAGCTTCCATTCTTGCAATACGTGTCAATGTTTCGGGTAATGATGCATATAATTCCTTCACTGAAAATTAGGATTCTTTATCAAAAACATATTTGGATTTTGATTATTAATGATGCCCTTAGGTTATTCTTCTTTAAATTATGTTAAAAAATCACTCTAAGCAAAAAATTTAAATAGGCATCTTTCTGTACTGACCAGTACTTTTCAAGAAACATATGGAGCAGAAAAAAGATAAAACTTGTAATATTTTTAGACTCGAAAAATTTTTTCTTTAATTTACAATATAAATATTCAAGAAGAAAAAAATATGAAATTTGTAGATTCAAGAAAAACCCTTTACAATGATCCAAATTCCTATCAACATTTGCATTTACGACAAACCGATTTTCCATAAATGATTCCGAAAAATTGATCTGTTAAAAAAAAAAAGGCATAAGTGAATTACTTGAAAAACTATTATTTACATGTACGCCAATGGATATTTATTCTGAAATCATTTGTATAAACATTCAACTTCATAGGTCAAGCAGTACTTGTCTAATTATATCTTTCAGCATCCTTCTTATTTGATTTTCGCTTATATAGTTTGGACTAGTGTTCAGCTTCTTATTATGGATAAAGAACTCGTATTTTCCGAAGAAATACATAGAAAGATAAACTTGATCATATAAAAGAAAATGAGAGAGGGTGAAAGTAATAAACTTACGACTTCAAAGATAACAGCTGTAATGCGAGTAATATTTTTGACAACGTTCGTCATCTCATCATCAAATAATTCGAATTTCATTTCTCGCATTTTGATGTATTCCAAAATTTGTTGTGCTGTATTGCATGTCTTTAAAAGTGAAATTTCAATTATATTTTGGATGTTTTACTTTTAATATATATGAATTTAGAATATTAATGATCCATTTGGATTTTTTCTTTTCTAAGTCGTGTTAAAAAAATACTTTAACGATACAAATCTTAGCTATTATCTTCCCAATTCATTCCTTTTTCAATCTCTCAATCATCACATGTGAATTATATAAGATTAAGGGGAGATTAAGAGAGATAATGGAGCAAATGGAGAGATAAAAGCGAAGATTTTTTTATCGGCTCATTTTTGTTTCAACAAAACATGGCTATAACCAGCTACTTTTGTATTCCATTATTTACTAGTACATCTTTTTTTTACAAAAAAAAAAATCAATCATCATATTTGTGCCAAGGTGTCCGCTGCTTATAATAGCAGAAACTTCAATAGCAATATACTTCAAAACAATTGAAAATATGCACTCAAGATTAATGTTAATTGCATTTAAGTTTTTCTTTTTCTTTATTTTTTTTTTTTGCAAAATTTACGAAAATAACAAATGGAACCATATAAAGACTTTGCCAATCATTCAATGTTAAACGTTGCGATTTCACTCGTTTGAGAATTCCCTAAAATAGTATCGATATTGCGCGATAATGTCATAAATTCAAGTAAATTAATATTTTCAGATCACATTATTTCAATGAATTGAAATAAATATTAGCAGTAAATAAGCGATTCGCACTTCCGACTTTACGGGATTGCATGCCAAATGAATTTCGACATTAATTTTTCAGAAAAAAATTCACAATTTATAATTGTATTTTTAACTCGTCCCGTTTAACGCCATCGCTGACTTTCGTCATTGATGATCTTACAAAATAGAGAAATAGCGAAAAAAATGCAAAAAAAACAAAGCATACTTTTAAAATGCAAATTTTCTTTAATCTTATTCGTATGAAATCAGCTGCATCCAGATTGCAGTCTTGCACAAAATAATGGATAGCTGTCGCACGATTTCTTAGCGTTTCTCGATTTGTTGTCGGCCGCTCGAACCAAAGCCTGGAAAAAATTTAAGGAATTTTTTGGAAGAGAAATATTTGAAAAATTCCAACTTTTTTTGAAAGCCTAAATCAATTCATAGCATTAATTCAGCTGAATTCTGTATGACTTTATCTGCATGAGAAGATTCGCAGTGTATAGATAGATCTATTGAGCTATAACACATTTGTGTCTGGAACTACCTGCTTTTAAGCATTAATTTAAAGTTTTTAAACATCATGTTACATATATCTTAGAACTGTTCCCTCTTCTGAAATCCTATTTTCTTGAAATTTCACAAGAGATAAAAAATACCGAAGTAAAGTCTCTCCACTTTTCGACTGGCATCGATTACACATACGAAATAAACTAATCCCTTCACGAGCACCACCAACTGCATATGCTTTGCAAGCTGATGGATGCAGTTCATCCTGGAAAATTTGCAAGGCACGCTTTGAAGTGTCATCTATTTGCACTATTTCCTCTCTGAAAAAGCCTAGATTGCATCTCAAATTGTTTCCCGGAAATCATTTAATAATTATCAATTCAAAAACAAAAAAAAAAAAAAAAAAAAAAAAAAAAAAAAACAAACAGAGTGATCGTCTTAATGGATGTGATGGGTGTTTTCGCATTGATATCTTCGAATTCAACACCTAACCGTATTGCGTCTAAATATTTCAATAAAGCCCCAAAAGCAGAAATCTGAAAATTAAAACATTAGAAATTATGGGGAAAAAAAAAATTAACTGAAGTATTCAAACATATTCTATAGATATTTAAAATTATGCAGTTTAGGACTGGACAGATCCAGTATTTTTTTTTTACTAATACGAAGTTATTAAAACAAACAAATAGGACAAGACAATATTATAAAATCGTTTAAATAATTGTTCGATGAGAGTTATTGGAAATTTGAAATAAAATATTAGACATGGTTTCAACATTTACTTATGTTGAATACTATCAATTCATAAAGTAACAGCAATAAGTTTTCAATCGGCTAACCATATTCGTCGCTGTCAAATCCATTCGAAATGCTAATCGAAGATTATTCTCTTCTTTAGTAGAATTCATGGATTCAAAAAGCGGCAAAATACGTTTCTTAGCATCATCAAAATCTGGAAATATATCAACCGGAAAGTCATCCAAATAACCAAATCAAATCATTCTATAAAAATCTACTAATAATGGGCCACCAGTTAAGCAATTAATAATTCTGATATCCATAATGATTTATTTATTAAGTTTTGAAAAAAAAGAAACGAACTGTAAGCAACACTTGGCATCAAATGTAGTGCAGTTATAGAATTTGCTTTTTCTTTTTCATCATTTTCATCAACCATTTCATCTTGTTCATCGATTCTTTCATCATTTACCATAGCTTCTTGTTCAATTTCTTTGTCTGGCATTTCAGTAACGATGCTATTTCCCTTACCAAAACCTTTTAAAAACGATTGATAAATGAAAAAACTTTTCATAACAATCTAATCCGTACATTTTAACAGTGTATCAAAGTATAGACAAAAAAACATTCTAATATTCAAAAAATTGATATCAACTCTTTAAATCACTTAAATTTTTTTGAATTCATTAATTTGAAAGGATTTAATATAACTTTCAAACACTTACATAACTTGTTAAGTTCAGCGAGAAGATTGACATTTTGGGTTTTACTGACAATCAAAATTGATGGTTCTAATTGAAATAGAACTATAATGAACTTTGAAAAAAAAAATAAAAGAAATTAGATCAAATAATGTATTTAAAAACAATTGAAATATTTAAAAAAATTGCTTCCACAAACTTTTGTCATTCGTATTGCAAATAAAATACTAATAAAACCAAGGTAAAATATGGGATATAGTGACTTGTTAAGCTCTTGACACAGTAGTTCGAAGCTTTAAATTTATTATTATTCATTTGAAAATTGAAAAAACTTCATTTACTTTCATTTCCATCTTTATTTTAATAAATGAATCTGGGAAATTACAATCTTTCAAATGAGGGTGGTCTTTATTACGCAGCTTAGCTCCAAAAATTTCAAAAATTTCTAACATACATTAATTGAAACTAATGCTTTTAAACATTTTTTGGCAGCTTAAGATTGCATGTTTAAAATTTTTCAGTATTCAATTCTCGTTAAGCTTTTTAATAATTTAAGATTCAGTGTACTGAGAGAAGAATTAATAAAGAACGCAGAACTGAGCAAAAAATATCAATCAGGACAATAGTTACCTATTTTAAGGACACAGTTTTTGAGCTATTACCAAACTGACATGAATCAAATAACCAAAATGTTTATTAATTAAAAAAAAAAAAAAAAAAAAAAAAAAAAAAAAAAAAAAAAAAGAAACAAAATTCTCAGGAAACTTACGAGAATGTAACATCCGGAAATCATCCTCATCCTCTGACAAATCGGTCAACACGAAAATTGTGGCCGTTTCTTGATCATAACATGCAGCGCCAAGTCTATTCCGATTATAATGCACTGATAAAACTTTGGTTGACATCTGCAAAGCACATAGATTTACTGAAATTCAATATTTTATAAATGAACTTCAAACATTTCAACAATAATTTTAGAGTGAATTTGTGACACAAATTTACTGAAATATATTGTACATTAAATATTTTCGAGGTATTTCAAAATTCAAGTTTTGAAAAAATATTATTGTTAATTTATTAAAATTTAATATTTTTTAAATCATTTTTATCCAATGAGAAATTGAATTTCAAAAACTCTTTCTTACAAAATCAAATTAAAATCCAATCGTTTTTTAAACAATTTGGAACCATTCCAAGTTCAATTTTCAGATAAATTTTGAGAAAATTTATTGATGATTAATTTTCGACGAACAATTACTAAGCATTCTCGAATCGAAATTTGGAAAAATTACTAATGAAAGTATGTCATTACACAAGACGAATTTTGTTAATTTCAAATTCAATTAGAATCAATTTCATCGAGAACATATAGTCATAATAAAAGAATTTCAATATTTAAATTTATTTTTTAATCTATGAAGTGATTCCCATTTCTTTCTCCTTTCATTTGAATCCATTCCTCATTTTCTTTTTTAATTTTTAACTGTTTACTATATATTCCAGCAAATTGCGAATTGAAATCTTAAATTTCAAGTCGAATTTTGGAAATCAGTTTTTTCTCCGACAATGATTGAAATCAAAATTTAATTCGAAAAGCTAAGACTGATTGCAAATTCATGTGGGATTGCTTGGAAAATTTTCAAGAATATAGTAAGCGAAAACGAAATTTTCGACCAAAAAAATCGAAAACCAAAATTGGACTCACAGATTAAAAATGAAATTTCGCCGGAAATGATTTCGGTAATTTGAATAATTGCCTTTTCGCGCCATTTTTGACTTTTTTCCGGAATATTCGATGTCGTATGAGTTGTATTGTTGGACACAATTAATTTGAAATTTTGGTTTAATTTCAATTGTTGAGTCGAGTTTTTTTTGATTTCATTTCAATTATTAGTTTAGTCCAAATATCAACTTCTTGCTTTGCTCAAATTAAATTTGAAATGTTACGAAAAATTTTTAAATTACAAAAAATTAGACTTGAGGTGTAAATTTTTATTATTAAATGGAATCTTTAGAGTTATGATATAAATTTCATATATATATACATATATATATAGTTAATTTGGAATTTCGATTTTATTTCAGTTATTGGGTTAAAAAAAAAGTATAATCTCTCTTTTTTTCTGTAAAATTAAATTTACGATTTGGGAATTTGTTCGGGAAATTTTCAAAATTTGATGATTAGATTTAAAATGTATGAATATATAAATTTGCAATGATAATAGTGAGAAATATGAACGAAATGCCGGAATATCCATTATTTTGATTGTCTTTATACAGTGGATGGAGATGAAACAATGCAGTTTTTTTCCTCATCGACATTTATCGTAGCAATGGGTAAATTATTTGGATATGCATGAATTATCATCATAATATCATAATATTGAATAAACTTTTTCTCATAATCTATCAATAATGATAAGCAAAACATGAGCAAGAAATGGTTGATTATATCAATATCAGCAAACGTGCAGTTTTGAATGAATAAATTGCTTGTGTTATATATCTTAATCATTCGATTCTCTTTTAAGCTTATCGAAATGCTCCGTCTTATCATCGATAATCTGATATCTTTCATTAAATAGTACTGTTGCTGCTATTACCATCATACTTTTGTTTAAGACATTATTGATTATCGAATATATTGATCGAATAATGTTATTGGCAATCATATTACACCATCATCCTCGTCATTATTACATTTTATTGCCAAGCTGCAATTTATCATTTTTATTACACAACTTTTATCATGAACAGAAAATATTAATAAAATTCCGCAATCAAACAATTTGCCATCGTCTCTATCACGACTAAGTTTGTTATTTAAAATACTACGGTACTTCATCTATTGATTTAATTTAATGATTAGCAGTTAAATTCATTGGAAAAGAAGAGTAAGAAATTGATGAATGGAGAGGAAAAAAAAAAAGAAAAAAAATGATATATCAATATTTCTGCAAACTTTCGTGAACTTATAAAAAGTCTTATTTCAGCATTTTTTGTTTTTAGTTTCAATTTTTTTATTTTAAATGAATTATTGTATTTCCGTTTCGTTATTAAATTAAACCGTATGCATATTTCACATTGACAAATTTTTTTATTTTTTTAGCAAAAATAAGGTTCGGTGAAAAAGATGCAATACACAACACAGTGTAAGTTTTTATGTATTTTTAGATTGTTCAATATTATCAGATGTGTTTCTTAAGTACATTTATAGCTGAAAGAATTATTATAAAAATATGGGTAATTTTTTTATAAACATTTGTTGACTAGTCCGATTAGCCAACTTTTTCATGGCCGCTTATTTTTATCTGTTCATCTAGGAAACTGCAAATAATCTCTTGTGATAGCTTCTAACGATATCAATATATTGAATTAATTATTGATATCTCTGGTATTTTCACTTCTCCCAATCAAATACCTTTTAAATTTATTTTTTAAACAACTTAAAGTTATTTGTTATATATATATATATATATATATATATATATATATATATATATATATATATATATATATATATAAGTAATCTAACTTTGTTGTAGATATATTGCAACTTATTGAATATTCCTATGCATATCAAGTATCATTTGAAAGAGAAAGTGGACGTTAGCAAAATATTATTAAGTAAAAATTTGGAAGTTTTTCACTATTTCCGAATGCATGATAATTTTTCATTATTTCCGAATGCATGTTTAAATGAAGATGGCAAAATTGATGGCGTCGAGACTATTAAAGTATTAACTGATTTACGTGAAGAAATCAGCGGCAATTTTGCTTTTTTTCTTTTCATCACTGATTGAATAAAATAAGTAGTTTCATTTTAAAAAGTATAAGATATTCTCATTGAGAAGATCAAGAACTTTTAGATAATTTGTATTATTTTTTCTGAAGCAAATTATCCATTTGATTCTTATAAAACAGACAATAAGAAAGCGTTTAAACATTATCAACATAGGGATTAGAAACAAGTTAAACATTTCATTTAAATTTATTTGTTCCAGAATCCGATAACTCATTTGTTTCGAAAAATCTTATTTTAGAGAAAAAGGACGCAAGAATTTCCGAAGTAGATCTGGAAGATTTGGTCTCATCAACGCTAAAAAGTTTGGATATCGATGATGATGGTTATAACATATGCTGAATATAAGCAAATCGACCAAAACTAATTTCATTTTTATTTTTTTTTTTTTTTTTTTGGAGGAAATTTGGAGCGCAACAGCTTCTAATTCTTTCTCGCAAAAAGTTCAAGCCGAAAGGATATAAAATTACTATAATATTTTATTATCGCTATCTACATTCTTTACTCTTTGGACGATCAATTTTTTTTTTTTTTTTTTTTGTTGGTAAAAAATGTAGTTGATTTTTAAAAATTTTATCACTTGTTTGGCGACGAGACATATCTATTCAGTAGCTGCAATTTCGAATTTAATGAAGATCGATTTTATCTGAAATTGCATTAGAACACTTAAAGCAAAAAAAGGGAAGCAAAATCTGGGACAAAATCAGTCGAACTGAATTTGTAACCTGATCAAATTATTAAAAATTTAATGAATTTGTAAAGGTTACATTAAAAAAAAAGTGGTGATAACAGCAAAATGATCGGATGGATAATCATTTTTCCAATGGAATGGTTTAGGATAAACAGTTGCATGACCCTGATATGTATACGATTCTATGGGAGAGAGTAAAGAGCTGCGATAAAAGATATAATCAATCCGATCTTGTGGCTCCGGTATCGTCCAGCTCCAACCACTACTGCTCATTTTCTCCACTGTTGACCATGTGATTCCTGATTATATGAAAATGTTGCTTTTCAATAATTTTATACATTTTTCAATGATCAATCTGTAATAGATAATCGGGAATTTGATAGGCGGTCATTTTTGATCTGCAGATTATCCTGTCGGATATTTTTCTACTTGCTTTTATACCGAAGGGAAAATATCGTAACGAAAGAATTTTCTGACTATAGATGCTATATAACTTGATTTTTGAATGAAGACTAATCTTGTTCGAAACTTTTTCGGCAAAATGAACCTGGATTTTGAAGAACTTGTGGATGCACTTCTCGATAAGAATCTTTCATTTCAGCTTCATTTTGTAATATTTTCGTTGCTGGCCATTGAAATTTCCAATTACCATGGAGAAAACTGAAATAAATGTCTTTGCAAACATTGAATGAAACTCATTGTACATACTTATATCTAAAATTAAGTTTATGTTTATGCAAACTTTGTTTGCAAAAATTTTTTTTACCATTTCTCTGTTTTTTTTTTCTTGCAAAAATGCAGGATTTCAATGAATACAAAAAAAGCAAATTTATACTTTTTTTTGTAATTCATATTCAGATGTTTGTTACTTATATTTTTCGTTTTGCATATAAAATGCAATTTATGCTTTTAATTTTCCAACTTTATAGATTATAAATGCAAGTTTAAAATATGGTTTTTTTTTTTTTTTGATATATGAATGCTAAATTTGAAAAAAAGTTTAATTTAAAATATGTGTACAGAAACTGGAATTTCAACTGGAAATTTTTTATGTATTCGACGTTATTTTCATTTAAATTGAAATCTAATGCGACAACTTTTCAAAATTGCTAAATTAGCATCTGTAAGATTTTCCATATTATTGCAAATTAGTTTATATTATTGCAAATTAGTTTTGCAAATTAGTAAATTAGCACTTTTTTTTCTGGACTTTCTTCCCAAGAGAAAAATTTTTCATTTTTTTGAAATTTCAACCTTGTCTCATTAATCCAATCCAGATGTGATGGTGAATTAAAATCACCGCAAACAATCAGTGGTTCAATGTGCGAATTTTGAACAGCAGCTTGAAAATAATCATCGACTAGTAATTCTCGCATATTCTGGAAACGACCTAAACTTTTACTAACTTTTTTTGTAACGAATTGTTCATTGTATATTAATGAAGATAATCTTGGAGTATTTAAAAAAGAAAGTATGATGAATGTTTTTTTTAAAAAACAAAACAACAGAAAAATCAAAGAAACGAGAAAAAAAAAAAAACGAAAGATAAAACAAAAGATAAGGTTTTTTTTATTTGTTTGATTTTATCAAACTAGTTAAAATAATTTCGTTTTTTTCTTTTCTTTTTTTTTTTTTTTTTTTTTCAAGGACGCAAGATTTCTATAAAAGATGTAAATTTTAAAATTGTGAAAACTTTTCTTTTGCAAAAAAAAATTCAATTATTTTTAGAATTTTCGAAGATCTTTTTAATTTTAAGAAAAGAAATTTTTTTTTTAAAACATACATACACATACAAAATGACTTAATACTAATAATAAAATGAAATTCAAAAACAAAAACCTTTGCCATCAGCCATTTCGCCAGCCATAATTTGAGTTATCTTTGTGACCATTTTATTAAATGCTGCATATGGGCCATATGATCTTAAAAAAAAAGAGAAGAAAAATTCTTGCCACAGACTTTCGGATCGTTAACCGGAAAAATGTTAAGATTAATCAAGTTTATTTTTACGACACTATCGGTTTCTATAAAAAAGCTGATTTACAAGTTTTATCATAATTGTGGAGGTCATATTTAACCCAAACCCGTTATCGAAATTTTCTCATGCTAGTTAAGACAAATAATAAAATATTATTTCTTAGTCGATTTCAAAATGTATAAATTTTCATTGCAATTTACTTGACAAATACGTCCTCTTGGTTAACCATAATTATTCATATCATTTTTTATAAGAATAATGAAAGTTGTTGAAGTTTCATGCAACTTAAAGCATACAATACTATAATTCTAACAAGATTAGATATAATAAGCTAAAAGTTATAATGACCAAAAAATCAAAATATTTCGTAAAAAAAACTTTAATTATAATAAATAAATGAAGGAAAAATTTCTCTATGTTATGATAAGATGAAGCATTAGACCAAGAAATCACAACAATCAAGGGTTCAAATATTCAGATTTGATTCAAAAATTTCAGAATTTTAATTATGATAAATGAAAAAGAGAAGAAATTTCCAACTGGAGTAGAGTAATTAGATAAGGAATTCATTTCACTTATTAATTTAAAAACATTGGTCATACTATCCTAAATATTATTATAGAATTAATGGAAATTATAATTATTTTAACATTAACTGATAATCCAAATGAAGATTCCATATGTGAATTGTTCGATTTACATTTTCAATTCTTATTCTAATACCCATACCATGGCTTATTTGATGAAATGATTGATTCATTATCTGAAGAAAAAGGAAAAACATTAATATTATAAAAAATAAAAGTAAAAAATAAATGAAAAAAATCAAATTTCATCAAATTATTTTACGAGATTTTAATTTTTTTTCACTTTATTATTTTGGATAATTAATGGTAAGAATAAAATAACTAATATTACCAACTTCAGATAAATAGAAATCAAAATTTGTCAATTTTTTTTTTATGAAATTTGAAAAAAAAAATTTTATTCTATTTTTCATCTTGTTTTTTAAATGACTACTGGCGAGAAAAAATATGGCTAATACTTTTTAGCTTAAAATAAATAACATCAAATTTTTAAATTTTAAGAAATTTCAAGAAAATATTTCATTTATTTATTTTATTTTTTGATAAGTAGCTTCCAATAAATAGACAAAATTTGATTAAAAAAAAAAAAAAAAAGATAATAATGGCAAAAATAAAACGGCTAAAATTTTTTAGCTGTAAATAAATAAAAATAACAAATTTTATCTTTTATTTTTAACTTTATCTTCAGATAATTAATAATAAAAATGAAATAGCTAATTTATAACTTACTTTATGTTTTGTTAAAATGGCAGTATCAGGATATGAAAATGTTGATGCAGCAGCTGTCCATTTTTCACCCATTGCTGCCAACAAATGACTCAAGCATTCTCTATCACGAACTTCCTGGAAGAAAGAAAAAAGAAAAAAAAATTTTAAATTTTTGCAAAATTGAATCTGAAATAAAAATCTTATCAAAGTAATCATCACCATTATCATCATCATCATTTATAACATTTCTTTTTTTTTTTTTTATTTTTCATCAAATAATTCCATTTTCAGTAAAGAATTTTTGATAAATTAATCATTAATAATAGTGTCTCATTTTTTATTGTTACATCGAATCTAATTTATCGAAAATTTTTATAAAATTAGTAATTTTGTTGCAAAAAAAATTTTAATTATAAATTATATCATTCACTTACTTGCAATGCAGCAACATCTGGATCGATCCGTTTGATATGATCGGCAATTTTTATTATTCCATTTTCGACATTATTACCCGAAACCCAGGTATTAAATGTCATAATTGTGAGATTTACGCGTTTTACATGATTGCAGCGTAATCCACCGAGAAATAGTATTAGAAAGGTAGAAAAAGTTAGTTGTGAGGATTTCATCCTTTAATAAAATCGAAATTTGAGAAATCAAAAGTGTAAAAACGAATTAAATCAACAGAATTATATAAGTAATTGAATAAAAGTTAAACATATGGCATAAATTTTCCGACAAATTGAAAAAAATAAAAAATTAGAAAAAGAAAATTCTTTTACAAAGTGAAGAATTGGAATGCAAAATTTATAAAAAAATGAAAAAAAAAAATAAAAAGAAATCCAAAAATAAAAAGTTTAAAAAATTTTAAATTAGTTGGGCAAAAAAAATACACATGAGCGAAGAAATTTTTACGGCTAAGCAATCAAATTATATCTATAATTTCTAATCTCAGAATATGATAAATAGTTATATTTATGCTAATAAAATCAAGATTACAATATTTCTGATTGAATCATTATTATCATTTGCAAAGATCGGAAAAAGGGAAAAAGAAATTATGATAAGGTATAAATCAATAATGATAATTAACTAATGCAAAGTAGCAAGTGATATGATAACAGTAAGGGAATAAAATAAAAAGCTATGGAATAAAAATTAAAAATTCATAAATACACAGAAACAATAAAATAATGTGAAAAATGTAATAGTTAAGCATTTAAATAAATTTTAGAAAAAAAAACCCTTGAATTTTTCAGGATGAAAGAAATTATATGATGACAAACTTATAAAAAGTAGAATTAATAGCAGAAGAAGTAAGGGAAGAGATAAAAAGAAATTTTCATCTTATTACATTTAAATAATTAATTTTTAATTGCAAGTTATGCGATAATAGTAAGGGAATAAAACAAAAAGTTATGGAATAAAAATTAAAAATTAATAAATACATAAAAATAATAAAATAATATGTAAAATGTATTTGATTCTTGATAAATCAAAAAATGAAAATTAATTTGTAAATTTTTGAAAATAATATGAATTTCTCAATTTTAGCGTGCGAATTTATTTCACTATCGAAATATTTTCTTATCAAAAATCAAATAAGAAATTAAAATTTCTTTTCCATTCAGTTACATTCATATATACTGCATTATTTCTACAAAAAATGATTCCATTTTTAAGCACAAAAGTTTGGACAAATTTAATAATTCATCACTTTTCAAATTGGGACAATTGAAATGGTTAAAAAAAAGAAGAAACAATAAGAAAAAATTAATATTTATTCTAAATCAATTTTAAAATTTTGAATGATAAGGGAAAAAATAACACTTTTACAATTAAAACGAAATAGTTTCACAATTAAAACGAATACGTCAGGATTGAAGAATTCAAAATTTGTTGCTTTATTTTCTTGTCGAATAGCAAATCGGCAAGAGTAGAGCAAAGAGATAATCACTCAATTTTTAAAATCATCGAACATTTTAACGATGTCAGATCCTTAAGCTATCCAGCGCAATCAGTTTATCTTATAGAAAACATTGTGTTTGTTCTCCATTTTAAAATTTAAAATGAGAAAAAAAAAGAAACGGATATCAATTTACATCTCTTCTCTTCTATTTTTCAAAAAAAAAAAAGAAAAAAAAAAGAAAAAAAAAAGAAAAAAATCTTTTGTTCAATTGAATATTATTTTATTCAATGGGAATTTATTCCAACTTATTTACTTTTTTATTTTTAGTTTTTGGATTTTTACCTGATCTTTTTGCATCTTTTCTAACAATTTGGTTACATTATTGTCAACTGTACTTATCTCCGCTCTTTTATAATAATGAATATAGTAAAAGAGTTTAAATTATTTTTACTTTTCATTCGAAATCGTTTAATAACTATTTCTTTTAGACATACACTTTCAATTTATTATTTTTCATTAATGGAATATCAAATTTCATTGCAATATGCAATAAGTTGGCATACAGTGAAATTTTAAATTATATGTATATATATATATATAATTTGAAAATTGGAACAAATAAATAATATTAAACGATTTCGAATGAAAAAATAACGTAAACACTTCTACCAGCAGTTAAGAATTTTGCAAACAAAATCAACCAAATAATAAAACACGCCTATGACATGGTGTAAATGATTTCTGTATATGTGTCTGCGTGTGTCTGTTGTGTGTGCGCGTTTGCGTGTGTGTGTGTATGTGTGTGTATATATATATGCGTGCATAGTATAAATATGCGTGCATATTTGTGTATAAATGGTATACATATAACAGATGGAGTAAAAGGTGCTTCAGTTTCATTGGGTTAATTGTTCCTAAAATTTTCCATCAATCTGGCGAAAATTATCCATGCAAATTAGAATAAATCTATTCCAATAAATAGATTTTACCGTTATTTGCATGGATAATTTTCAAAAAATATGCGAAATAAATTATGGAATATAGAATTGAAATAGCTTATAAATAAGAATTAAATTAAGAAAACTTCGAGTGAATAATTTAATTAAATATGACAAAGCATAAATGATTTTATCTTTCTTTTTCCATTTCTTATTTCTTGTTAAATTCAAATATTTGTTTTACACTGTTAACATCAATGATATATGGGATAGAAAGAGGAACGGAGCATTTGCAAATATTGAGAAAGCTGGAATATTTGAAATTTTCATTTTTAACAAATTTCTCAATAAATAATTTCGTTGAGAATTGAATGAAAATTGTATTCATTTTTCCTACTTCCAATATTTCTTTCACTTTGCTGTTGTTAGCTTTCCTCACTTATAACTTGCAGTTTGGCAATATCTTTAGAAATAACTGTTAAAACCTTAATTAGAAAAGAATATGATTAATCACAAATTGAGACGAAAAAAGAGGGAACAAACAGAAAAATATTTAACAGAGTTGCAAAACAAATTATCGAAATACTTAAAATGAGCAGATATGTTAAATACATTCAATGAAACAAATATTGCAATGAACAAGCCAAATAATGAAATTAAATAATTTGAAATAAATAGCTAAACTGAAAAAAAATATTGAAATTTACAAGCCAAATATTGAAATAAATATTCGTATTGGCACACCAAATATCAATATGGATATGCAAATAAAGAACTGAAATATTTAAATGAATGCCTAAATAAACAAGCAAAATATTGAAATAATTGGTCGAATGAACAAGCCAAAATTTAAATAAAAAACTAAAAAAAAAAAAAAAAAGAAAAGAAAAAAAAAAGGAAAAAATAAGCTGAAAACTGAAATGAAAATTCAAATGATGAGGAAATAGACAAATATTAAAAATAGATAATACCGATCTTTTGTTTCTTATCTTTCTTTATAACTAATCATTAGAAATTGCTAGTGAAAGTTTAAATTAAGATCA
>KZ269978.1:2159592-2179017 GCA_002249935.1 Onchocerca flexuosa | reverse complement strand
GTGAAAATAATACTGAAAGTCAAGTGGCGCGATATGGTTTAAAGGGACGACAAACATGTTTACCATCAAAGTGCTCCAATTCACAGACAAACAGCAATGATGTCGCAGCAACAGCAACAGTTCGGAGTTCCAAGGGTTCCAATTCGACAGTTCAAAGCGACACAAAAGTAGAAATATCGGACAATTCACTTGAACAGTATTCTTCCCTATTCACACTATAAGTTATGCGATAAATTTAAACGTACAGACAACTGTTCTTTACTATTTCAGTTCGAAAGTAACTTTTTAGTAAAAACCATTTTTCTCGAAAATTTTAATTTAGATAATTCTTTGGACAAATTCTAATTAAAATTTAAATTAAGCACATCCATACAAAAAGAATCAAACTGTTGTCTAACAGCTTGATCTGCTTTGGAATTTATTCTCAATTATCACCTTGTTATCGCAATTAATCAAATTATTCATAGTTCTTCTAAACATAATCAATTTAATTTCATCATATAACATTTGCAATAGTAATTTGTTCCTTAATTATGAAATCTTTTAAAAGTATTATTCGAATTAAATTTTGTTTTGTACTGTAGATTTAACAGAAAGATGGCTTAAGTTTAATACGAGTTAAAATATCAGGTGATTTTTAAAATTTTAGAATTTAAAAAGGAAATTAGAACATTTCTTCATTCCTATTTTTCTTGTACAATATGAGCAAAAAGTTTGGAAAGGATAAATTTGGAAAAACCAAAAGTTATTTCATCACTGTGAACAATTCTTTTGTTAATTATTTTTGATAATAAAACGAATAGATTTTAAACAAGCATTTCTTTCTTAGTATTTTATTTTTTTAAATATCATTCTTTTTTTTTTTTTTTGGTATCCAACTAGAAGTACAATGAAAATTTTGAGGAAAAGAAACAGTTTAATGGTTGATAAAATATGGATAATATATAATTAATAATGAAATATTTTTGCTTAAAAATAACAATATTTACCTAACAATTATTTAAGGGAGTAAAGTTATGACAAATCACATGAAACGATTTTATCAGAATCTAGCCCTTTTGGCAAGTAATTTGAAATATTCAATTAAACGACCCAAATTCATTCTTTCTTTAGCAGAATTGATAGTCGAAATTTACTTCAAAAGATTTTTAAGCTTTCCGAATGAGATAAATGATACATGAAAGTTGTATCGAATGTTAAAAAGCTACCTCGGGCCACGGTAGAATTGAATTTAATACTCCTATAGATACTGAGTGAGAGTGACCTGTACATTGCACTGATGGACTTGTAATGCATATGATCTCTACGCTGCACTGATGCACTTGACCTCTTATTGAAAAAAAAGTGGAGGGCGCGAAGACATGTAAATTAGTGGGCAAACATTCAAAAAGATATATGTTCTATGATTGAATGACCTTGGATTTCTTGGTTTTAGTAATATTTCTTCACAGGATTAAGATTAAAATCCATGATTTAAATATTTGTGCTGTATTTTCTGCCATACTTCTAGGAAATGGATGACCTCATTAGTCTTTTTATCGATTGAAATATTCTTTTCTATTTTATTCTTAAAAAGAATTTTCCTTAAAAATTTCTTCTGTTTTCTGCATAAAGCAGTAAGGAAAAATAGATAAATATATGAAAATAAAAATGAAATGAAAACTAAAAATGTAATTATTAGATTGATTCATATTTTTTAATTTTTTTTTGTTCTTTCCTTTAATGGTAATTTACCAAATAAATCACTACTGATGCAAAATTTGCTAGCAGTAATCAATTTTATGAGAAAATAGTTTGATAAAAAAAAATTAATTAATTAAAACTAAATCAAATTTTATGTTATTTTACAAGAAATTTTAAATTTTAATTAATAATCATTATTATTTGAAATGGAATCATCGTACAGCAAAAATGATTGTTTACAGACATATGAATTATTATAAAGATTTTGCAAATTATAAAAATTTTTCAGGATTAATTTTTGCAAATACATGTGATACGTTTTTAGTGCTTGTTAAGAAACTTTAAAAAAATTGTTGGCACAAATAAATTAATTATATGTTGAGGAAGTTTTTAATTATTATTCACTACATCAATTCGGAATGAATAAAATTTTATACAAAAAATTGTTGTATAAAATTGTATTTTATGATAAATTTAATGTTTCTAAATTGTAGTAACAATTATGCACGCGTTGAAATAGATATTGATTAATTAATGTTTTAAACAAAATTTTTTTTTTGAGTGTGATTAAGAAAAGTATGCTGAAAATTTTTTACATTCAATAATATAAATAATATCGTATAGTTTTCATACTTGATTATGGAATATTGCTCAAATAATCGAAATGACAGTAATCAAAATAATTTATGCTTAAATATTTCATCATAGCTAAAACGAGATACAGAAGGAATATCAAAAAAGCAGCACAACATGAAAGCATGCATCATCTGCAATTTGTTATAGAATTATAAAAATTGAAGTAATTAATGAATTAGTCTAACTATGAATGATATTCCAAAATTATTTATCGTCAACTTCATTCATAATCAATCAATGTGACAGTAAATATTTTTACAGTAATAATAAATAATATAATAATACAATAAGGACTATAATTACAACTGCGCATGTGAAAAGAATTTTTTTGATCATTCGAAATATAGATCAAAAACAATGCTTATTGTTGGCATTGCTGTTATAGAGTTTGTCGTTATTGTTTATATTTGACATTATTGTCGCGCAATTATCACTGTTGTTTATTGTGATATTAATCTTATGCACCTGTTGTATAATAGCACTTTGAAGTTTTTTTTTTTTTTTTGGATGAATCAATTAGTATAAATGTTGCAGTCTGATAATTTTGTTATTGTGTATTCTTAGAATTAAATTTTTAACCAAATATTTTGCTGCAACTATATGGATGCATATTTGATAAAATTTTTCAAAGAAATGCATATTTAAGTAAAATCGAATTACTAGATATTTGAGCAAAATTTCTAATCACCAGTATTTATTTTGAATTTGTTATAAGTCATACATTGTTGATCATAATTTATACTTTATTAAATAATAAATCATACATTATTGATCATAAGTTATAGATTATCATTTATAAATCATATATTTATAAATATTATATCCTTGTAAATAGAATACAGGGCAAATAAATTGATTTCTTGTAAAAATTGTATAAATAATTCTTGAAATATTTAATGTTTTAAATGATATTAGAAATCGTCGTTTATTATAATTTTGATGCAAAACAAAAAAATGTATGATTCACAAATTCGAAAAATTTATGATACCATTTTACTTTAAGATATAATGTAATTAACATTCAGTTAATTATATTGGGGACTATATTTGGTCTATATCTTCTATTAAGTTATGATATCGTCTTTAGAACTGTTTTTGATATGATTGGTATGGTAATTATCGTGTCCGTTATCACGCTATCAAATTTAAGGTTTAATTACCCAATTTTAATGTTTGAGATACCGCAAAAGTTCGGATAAAAATTCGACAAGAAGCAAGAATCTTAATCATTGTCACCGTCAAAAAAGATCGGCGACAACTCCATCTACTAATAATAATTCATTTGCTTGCTTACAGATTAATTAATGCATATAATATATTGATTTTTTTACTTTTTAAAAAAATTGTCCAGAACAATTGATCAAATATTGTATTTCGGTTACATTTAACACTTTGATTAATTATTCATGATTATTGCCTAGATTATTTTTTATTTTTAAATTTAATAATCAAATAATTCTATAATAATTATTCTAGATGATCATTTAATAATACGAAACACTGTATTTCATCAATTCGATCAGTTGACAAACCAATCAAGTTGATAACCCAATCAATTATTCTTCATTATTACTTGAGTTATTTATTATCTTTAAATTTAATAAACAAAAATGATACAAACGATACAATGATGAATCCACTGAATATTAAATAACACCACTTTTTTTACTTAAATATAATTTTTAAAAAGCAACTAAGAATATAAAATTAAAATCGCCATTTAAAATTTGCCAACTAAATTTTTGAGTTTTTCTTTAAAAATGCATTACAAAAATTGCTACTATTAAATTGCTACCACAGCTTACTACCTGTTTCATTTTCAAAGGAGTAGTAAAAAGTCATTTTTAAGTAAAAAGTGCGCATTTCTTGCTTCATTAAGTAGTAAATTAACTAATACTTTTTCTGCCAGGACTATTGTATTAAAACCTTCTCCAAGATTAATTAATACTTTTCGTTGCTCCTCGTTCGAAAGAAGTACGTAAATATGTATAACTTTTCTTGTTCTAATAATGATATTTTTGATCCTATATAATACTTTGCTCAAGTCCTTCATACTGCTCGAATAAAGTCGAGAAGTTCGCTGATTATCGGTACTTGCAATCTTGAAAGCAAATGTAATTTCAGAACAGAATTACCAACTATTTGACAAGCATATTAAATCAATTTTATTTTTACTGAATCAAGTGTTATTGAGGTGTCGTGGATGGAAAGAAAAAAAGAAAAATGAGATCTGAAATTTCGCCAATTATTAAAACTTTATCGGATTAAATTAAACTATTTTGAATATGCCAAATTAATTTGTTTGGACTGAATGAATTAATTTTTCTAGTAAGAGATTCATTTTTCTGTAGTAATAGTATCGTAAATATTATTGTAAATCGATCAGTCTCTTCAATTAATATATTTTCTAATGTATTATTTTTAATCAAATATCAAATTATCGAAAATTAATTAAATATTTAAAGGAGTAGAATTTTTCTTTTCCAGTTTTCTTTGTTATAAATATTTCCCTCTTAAGAATAATAACTGCATTATAGATTAAATTGTTAATAGAGAAACGAATCGTAATAAATTGTATATTAACGACAAGAAATGATTGATTTTATAATTTTTGGAGGAAAAATTAAAAGTTTAGATAATTTATAATGAAAGTTTGATAACTAAACAATAATTTATAATTAAAATCTAAAAATGGAAAAAATTTTTCAAAATTTTGATTTTATATTTTTCATAAAACTGGACACATGCGACTTTTTTCCTCTTATCGTATCATTCCTCCTAGCATTTCCAAATTCACAAAAAAGTGTTATTTATTTAATTAGTCATTCATATACTTTATTATCAAAACTAAATTTTTGATGAAATTCATTTTAAAATTCAAAAAAAAAAAAAAAAAAATTGAAAAAATAAGAAATTTAACGATATACCATTTGGTTTTGTGAAATGAAGTTTCTGAACAAAATTTTAAACTTCTCAATTTTCTTTTCGCTAACTGAATAATCAATTTCAGCAGTGAAATTAATCAAAATAAAGCATCTACATTTTAAACGTAATTTCATTCTCAACAAAATTTTGCTCTGAAAGCTTTTCTTGTTTTTTCTTTTTCCAACTGTCATTTTATTCAATTTTTGGTTGAATTTTTAAGCTAACAACTGTGAAGAAAAGAAAAAAAAAAAGGAAAAAAATCGATAAATTCGATCTCCGATGCACTGTTTTTAAATTAAGGAAATTAATTAGAAATCTTTATTTTTCTACCATCAGATGTTCGCTTAAATTTTTTTTTTTTCATTAAAATTTTATACATATGTTATACCGATTACTTCATTAAAATTTTTAGGAATTCGTATATCAGCTTTATCGCAGAATTGAAAAAAAAAAAAGAACTATTTTCTTATTAATCTAAAAAACTGGAATTTACAAGGACGTTATATATGAACTGGGACCATTGAATACATATTCATCAAATTAAAATGTTTTATTGATTCCTTTATTAATTAGCAACTGATGATAATATTCTTCCTTCAAATGAAATACATATATTCCTTAAAATTCACAATAAAATCATTTATATATTATATGATTTGGTAATAGTATTATTATGAAGCTTTTGAATTTCACAAATGACGATCAATTAATCATCAAGCACTAATGAGCACCAAAAATCACCACAATATATTATTATTACAGAGGGAAAATTTAAACACAGAAGAAAAAGACTTCAGGAAGATTTGAAACATCAACTAAACAATTTTTTTTTTTTAACAATACGCATAAAATTTCAATTTTAACGTTTTACGCATTTCAGTCATAAACATATAACCATTCATTTATTGACAACTATGAATGAAGTGAAATCTCATCAGTTTTTTAAGCTTCGTTCATTGGTGACATTTAATTGAATAAATTCAAAATAATAATTAGATTTAGAATTGGTTTTTTCAAGACTTCCCTTTTGCTCAATAAATAGCAGTAATTATAAGATATGCATTATTTATTAGAAATTTTTTATATTCATTTGATTATTCATAAAACTTCAATCATATTTTTCGCTTAAAAAGCTTTTTTCTCAATTTTTTCTTTTTTTAATTGAATTTTAATATCTCTTTTTTTCCATTCATTTCGTTAATGCTATTTAAAATTATCATAATCGTATAATATTTATATAATTCTGATCTATTTCTAATCATATTTTCAATTTTCACTTATTTATTTATTTCTTATTACGTCGTCTTTTGTTTACCAATTGCCATTTTCTCGATATTTATCTGTCACATGTCATTTCTTCTTCATGCAGTTTGTAAAATTATTTCAAGACAGGTTTTTTTTTCTTTTATAAAAAGCAGAATACAAGAAATATAAATTGATTCAAAGTTGGATGATGTCGCAGTGTCCTGAATACCGGACTTCATTTCTCATTCTAATTCAAGTTTTCATATAGTATATACATTTCTTTGTTTTAAATGCCTTCATTCACTAGTTTTACACTGAAATAATTTCATACTGCAAGTTGTTATTGCAAATCATTAGATTTGCAATAACAACTTATTGTTAACTTGCACGCAATCATAAAATATGCGACAAATTATTTAAAAATAATTTAATATAAAAAATTAACTTCATTATTAAAAATATGAAATTATAAAGTTTCTATTAAAAATAAATATTAATCAATTAGTACGAAGATTTTGACAAAAATTTATAAAATATTGCACCGGGAAAAAAAGTTACCATTCATATCTAGTCGAATGCAGTTGCTGTTTTTATAACAATTGAAACTTTTATTTCCACTTATTTAATTACTCATTTTTTTTTTATAATCGTTGAATAAATTTTCGCTCTCTCACATTTATTATTCGGTTTATTTTTTGCTTGTGAAAAAGAAAAATTGAAAATTTCCTGAAAAGTTGAAATTGCTTATAATCCATTAATCCAATTAAATATTTATTACTAATTTACTGACCTAAACTTCAAATATAAATCTTTTGTTTCTTATTGTTATTGAAACTGGTTATTTTATTTGAGACTTTCTATAATAAAGTAATTAAAAAAATATTCAAATATAGGAATGCTAAATGTTGCGTAACATATTAAACATGCATTCTAATCCACTGATTTGCTTTCTTGAGTATCAAACTTATACTTGTTATTATGGCTCTCGAGTATTAATTTCTTATTATTATCGCCTCTCACTTAACATCATAGTTGTTATTATTATGATAGTTTTAACTTCTTGTTATTATAACTAATGATTTGCTTGAAAATTTCCATAAAATCTTTTTCAGAAATAAACTTTTTTTTGAAGAAAAAACTTATTTTGGAATAAATACAGAAGTATGGAAATGTGGAAATATGGAGGCATGCACAACATACCCAATATTAATTATGTATTAATTATGCTATTTATAACAATAAATGTCATCAATATTGTATTAGTATTTCAAATTTAAATTCATCACTATATCTTGTTCAAGGAGAATTACATTTATTTCTCATCCCATGTGCTCAAATGAAATGAAAAATATTTAATTTTTTGCTTATATTTCTTTAAATTTAGTATTTATATTTAAAAAGAAGCAAAAATATTACAACAACTACATCATAACAAAGATTGAACAGTAGCAGATTTTTTTCCTTCTTGGTCATTTTTTTTTTTTAATTCTTTCTATTTTTATCTATCGCTTTTTATTTTTATTGTATTTATTACTTCTCTAAAGATATATAAAGGAATTTTAGGATGGCTGATAAGCATAAATTATCGATCAGCAGACAATTATTGCAGAATAGAGTGTTTAAGAAAAAGAAAAAATCAAATTTTGCTATTTGATAGCGAAAAATCGTAAAACGATTGCATTTAAATCATTCTATGGTTAATACATTTTGCTTTCATCTTAAATTTTTTTTAAATTTCAAAATTCTATTCTATCCGTATTTCAGAACGTTAGCAATAATATTTAACATTTATCGATGATGACTTATTATAATTTAATTATTGCATTAACTGTTTTAAATAATATCAATTTTTTATAAAGCAGTGAAATATTTATTATTCCTAAAAAAAATTAAGATTTCTACGTGGAAATATGAAAAATTTTTAAACTTTTTCAGACTTAAATGATTATTAAATCAATATTGTCTGATTAAGCAATAATCAACTCATATATTAATCACTGATATGAAATAGTTTCAAAAAAAAAATGATGAATGTATCAATTAATAACTAATATTAGATTAATATTTGCTAAATCAAACAATGACGAACGCGTCAACTAATCAATTACTATTATCAGATGAATGTTGTAGAATAAAATAATAATATGCGCATAATATCAACTATTCGCATCAAATCATTATCTTTAAAATAAATAATGATAAATGTAACAATCTGATCACTAGTACTGAATCAATAGTGCTAAATTAATTAACAGTGAATGATGCATAAATTTAAAGTCAATCATTAAATCGAACATTTTCATTCATTTCATAGACATGTACATATGCATTTATATAGTTTGACATATATACATATGCATAAGTTTTTAATTCAAATTTTGATTTTTGATTTTTCGACATCCATTTTAGTTGTTGAAAGAACGAAAAGTTTTTTAAATTGAAACAATTTTTTTATTCGCCTCATTTCTTATATGTTGTGCATGAAAAATATTTATCGAAAATAACATAATCACTTTTTTTTGCTTTTTTTTTCGCTATAAAAATACCTTATTATGGTTAATAGCAATTAAATGTCTTCAGTTTAATTCTTTCATCTCACTTTTTCATTGTAAAATAAAACGGTTCCTTTATGTTTGAAGATAAGACGAATTATTCAATTATTATTCTTACTACTGCTTGACGTATGTTTTGTTTGAAGATGATTTGAAATATGATAAAAAGGATGAAAGAAAAGATAGAAATCAGGAATTGAATAGTCAAAGAATAGATATAGGAAAAGAAAGCGGGGAATTGATAGATATGATAAATTCCATTATTCTTCGTTAATCTCATTATTTCCTTTTCTTAGATCAAATGCGTGCTGTTTGCTTGTCGAATTGATTTTTTTCAAGCTTTTTTCTTTTTTTTGTTTCATTTTTTTTTCTATTTCGAACTTTTTTCCGGGTTTTTAATTAGTATTTCTTATAAAAAGCTTTTTTTACTATTTTTTTATTTCCTTTTTTTTTTCTTTTTTTTTTTTTTTTTTTTTTTATTACGACAGAAAGACTTCAAATAAAGTAAAAATGAGCATGTGAAATTTATTTGACAATTTAATAGTTCGCAAAATCCAGACAGAAAATAATATTCAAAACTTTATTATATATTTTTTAATCTTAATTTTTAAACACAAGATTTTTAATTGTAACAAATATGGATTTCAGCCTATAATATCTGAAAAAAAGAATGAGTTATTTTTAAGAAATGAAAAATGTTAGCTTTTTAAAAGATCATTTTACATGTAATAATATTTTGAATTCAAAACTTTAGCTTCAGTAATATTTTTTGAATAATTTGTCGACAAATATCCATGATTTATGATCTATTTAATCAATCAAATGCTAATGTTATTGTAATATTTGAAAAATAAAACAAGAATATTGATAATTTTCTCATTTTTTTATTTTTTATTTTTCTTCAAATTTTCTGATTTTCATTTTAAAAAGCTTGCAATTATTCTACGACAACGGATAGAAGGTTTGAAAAGCTTAGAATTATCGTGCGAAGTTTATTTCAACCTTAAAATTATAATGTAAAAATTGCAGTTTTTACTTCCTTCTTTTTTTCAGAGTTATTATTATCGTTTATATATTGAAATGTTGCTACAATTATTGCTCCTTTTCATAGCTTTCATCTGCTTTTATTATGGTTTATGGAAATTTTTGGAAACAATTCAAATTAGTGACCTTCATAAAAAAGCAGTTTTTATTAGTGGATGTGATTCAGGCTTTGGCCATTTATTGGCCATTAAATGTGCACGTAATGGTTTGCCAACATTTGCTGGATGCTTAACTGAACAGATAAGTTCCAATTTTAGCTTTTTCATTTCCTGGTTTTTTTTTTTTGGCTTTTTCGAAAGATTGAAATTGAGTATCAAATATTGAAGCAAGAAGTACATATGACATATAGTAAATAGCTAGCTAAATTAAGTTCTAATTCTAGATTTTTTATTTGTCCATTTCTTTTCTTTTTTTTTTAGGCTTTCTGTTGGAAACGAAATTTAAAATTAAGAAAAACAAAGTTTTGATTGAATTATTGCATTTGAGATGGCTTATTAGGAAAAATATATTCAGAATTATGAAAATTAATAGTAATAAATTAGAATTAAGATAAATCACAAGTTTTTTAAGTTCAAATATCTGGAATTAACTTAAATCATTTAAGAAATATTCGAATATTTAAATTATTCAGGGAATGAAAGCAATCGAAAAAATAGCAAAAAATACCATTGGAAAGCTAACTCCGGTACATATTGATGTTACCGATGAAAAATCCGTTCAAAATGCTGTCCGTTTTGTGGAAGAGAACTTGGATTCTAAATTAAGTGCGCCAAATTTAAATATATTAATATTTTTGTCTAATTATTCTGCGGCAAATTTTCATAATTTTTCATCATCTATTTTTAACAAAAAAAAAAAAAAAAAAAAAAAAAAAAAAAAAAAAAAAAAAAAAAAAAAGAAAATATGGTTAATTAACTGAAAGGCATAGCTTAAAATATGACAAAAAAATTGAAAAAAAAAAGGTAAAATGAAATTTTTTTGAAAAATAAGCTCAAAAAAATTTTCTTTAAGGAAGAATTAAGCCAAAAAACTTTTCTTTTGAAAAAGAAAAACAAATTTAAAAAAATTATGTTGAATCTTTAAGTGTCTCATTTACCAATAGATATTTAATATCACAATACTAATTAATTATATCTGCTAGAACCTTTTTTTTTTTCATTTATAGTACGAAGTAATTTGCTAGGTATTTTATCATATAATAATGTTCAAACATTATTTTATACGATAATTTAGTGAAAAGATCAAAACTTTATTGAAATGTTAAGTATAAAAAATGTAATTATAATTGATCAATTTTTGAATATTATTGAAAATTACAACTGTTAATTCCATTCTGATATTAAATATTCAAATTAGTAATTTGTTTGTTAAATGCCGTTAATCGATTCCATGTCGATAAGTTAAGATTTGTCTAATTGTTCTGGTATTTGTAATTTTACATATAAATGCATGAATAAAGCATTTTTTCTTTTTTTTTTTAACTCGATAATGTATATTTAATCTTTTTCCTAGATTTTAGTTAATTAATTAACTCAATAATGTGATGTTTACCATAACTATTTTTTTTTTTGAAAATTACTATTGTTAGAAATTTTTTTTCATATGTATTTCAGAATTATGGGCATTAGTAAATAATGCTGGATCATTCGGAATTTATGGATATGATGAATGGTGTTCGGTAAAGGAATATGCAAAAAATCTAGACGTGAATACTCTTGGTGTTATACGAGTTACACATGTTAGTATTAATAAAGCTTATTTCGCTCAAAAAGTTTACTTCTTTAGAACTTTTTACAATCTTCTTTTTTTCATTCTTTTTTCCGTTTCTTTTTGTCCTCTTAATAATTTTAATTTTATATGTTTTACTTTAAAATTTAAAAATTCTGAGAGGAAAAAATTTATTTTTTACCATTTGTCATTTAATTTGTTTCAAATAGCAAATATAACTAAACAAACATTACAACGTTATAGGCATTCATGCCTTTATTAAAGCAATCTTGTGGTCGTGTAATAACAATAACCAGTATTTGTGGCCGTTTAGCACTACCTGGAACTGGCCCATATACTGTTTCAAAATTTGCCACCGAAGCTTATATCAATATTTTGCGGTAATATAATATATATACACTTTTTTTTCCGCAAATTTTTTGGTAGAAATCCGCGAATCATATATACATGCAAAAAAAAAAAAAAAATTTGCGAAAATTTATTAATGAAATTTTGCATAAATTTAAGTAATTAGTTACTATTCAAAATCATATATTTTTATGGTATTTTTGGAATAATTTGGAAGAAGCAAAAGTTCATTTTAATCTCAATAACTTATTCAATTAATCGATTAACATCGATAAGCTAAGACTTGTCCAATTATTCTGATGCTAGTGATTAGCAATTTTAGAAGAAAAACTTTGAAAGAAGCCAAAATTATTTATAAAAAATAATTGAATGAGTTATTAAAATCAAAATAAGTTGAAAAAAGTTTTTTAAAAAACTAAAAAGAAAATCGGTGGGATTTTGAAAGTAATATTTTAGCCAAGAACTGCGTCCATTTGGCATTCATTGCGCAATTTTGGAACCTGGCAGATTTAGAACTAATCTTATGAATAAGGAAGCAATGACAGCTCGTATCAATCATGTGTGGAATCGCTTGGACAATGCTCGAAAAGCGGAATATGGCGGTGAAGCATTCAAAGAACTGTGTGAGTTTTTGACAAATTATAAATGTACTATTCGAAATGGAATCAGAAGCGGTCAGAAATTTGAAATTATACTAGTTCTGAACTATGCAGTATGCAAGAGAACTTCAAATAACCAGAAAGTGATGCTTAGTGTTTTAAGATATTATTTATCGATGAATTTCTTAATTCTTAAACTTCTCTGTTTGACGATAATTGCAACATAACGAAATTGGTAAATTCATTTTGAATGATAAAAGGGACTTCCCATGCCGGGAATCGAACCCGGGCCGCGTGGGTGAAAGCCACGAATCCTAGCCACTAGACCACATGGGAGATTGGGGTCGTCAATAATCTAGGAAAAATTAAATAATCAAAGATTGAAGGATTCATGACCAGCTTCAAAATATAGAATATTATAATTTTGTTGGAAAATTCCAATCTTTGTGTTTATTTCTTAAATTTCTACCTTCATATCAAAGGTTTGCTGCTACACCTGGAAAACTAGTACCTGAGTTCAGAGCGTGAACGCACAAACCCTTGAAAAAGTGACCCAACGACAAGAAACAAAGCGATTTCTTTTAATGATATTATCAGCTTCACCATTATTTCTGAGCTTTTTATCGTTAGGCTTCAACAAACGCTGCTGAACTTGGCACGAAAAGATTGCAGACACAGTGGTTGTTACTGATAAAAGTCTTGAAGAATACAAAAGCCACGAGATAACCTTAATGCTACACAAGGGGTTATTAAAACGTGTCAAGCAGTTTTTAGATTTGATCTTGATCAACCAAAATTCAGATGTATAGAAAGATACATATAATCTAAATTTGGTCCATTTCCCGGACAATTTCTTTAGAATTCATAAAGATCTTATAAAAATTATTGATGTAATCACATATGATATTTAAGAATATTTCTGAAAGTAACAATAAATGAATAAATTATTAATTCCTATTCAATGCCATATTTAATCTACTAATCTGAGTAAGCAAATAATTCATAAACAAACAAAAATGAACCTGAATAATCAAGTAATTTAGTTACAAATAAGAAATTCTAGCTATCTATATTTGAATAATCAGTTCTATTTTCTGATTTTCATATATTAAATTGTCTAAATAAAAACTGAATAATACAGATTGTGATCGATCGTGTGAATTTTTTCATGATGGTGCATCGCCGTTATTGGATTCAGTAGTTGACTCATACTATCATGCAATAACGAGCAGTTTTCCACGATTTCGTTATCGGTTGGGATTGGATTCGGTGTATTTATTGCTGTTATTAATTCCTATCAGCATACGAGATTTTCTTGTATGTGATTTTTATTACTCTATAACTGGATGGCCACCGAAAATGATTGCTTCGACTCTTGATCTTATCAATAGTAATTCTGTATTAAAAGATACCATTATTGATTGGTTTGTGAAGAAAATTAAAAGAAATGAAATGACCGTGGATAATAATTAAAAATATTTCTAAAAGTCTGTACTTAATGTTTAATTCTTACGATTAATTTTTATGGTAATTGTAATGTTTGCTTATAATTTTATCTGATATTTTGTCGTACTGTTAATGATATTCTTGCAAGTTGAATATGAGTAATACAAGCTCAAAGCGACATATTTTCTTGAAAATGCTGATGAAAATATTAGCATTTAACAAGCAACAGAACGTACGACCACATATTTATTTATAGAAAATCAAGGGAAAGAATAAACGAGAAGATTGATAAGAAGCGATTTATTTAACATGTAAATAACTTATGAGTACATGGTGTGTGTATCGTGAAAAATTTTTTTTATGGTTGACTGTTACGGACAATAATTATTCAAGAAATATCTTTGATGAAGAGTTGATGGGAAGTTTAACAATGTAGTGGTTAACGATAGTTGATAAGAATATCGCTCGACAATTGGAATATAGAGTTTCCATCTTGATTGTTGCTAGACGGGATAGTCGTTGGGAGAATGGTACAGATATTTTCTGGGAGATTAGTTGATGAAGAATTTATGTCAGATGAGAAATGAAGAAGAACGGCTCGCTGCGTTATCCAAACCAAATCTGAGCCAAAATTCCGTTCATCCAACCGATGGGATGAACATTTCTTTATTACATTCCCATCATTGTATATAAGATAGGTTATGAAACCAAAAGCATTTGTCTGTGAATTAGTTCCCGGTATTTACTATTGAAGATAAAGCTTGGAATCGCAGAGATGAGAATTACATTGGATATGGTAACACTCATTAATATTCAACTTGATTGATGAATGGTGTGAGAAGTATTTTTACAATACAATATTTTGATTAAGTGGACATATTTATGCTAAAAATTTTCGGAGCTTCCGATACTGTATACAATACAGTGCTATGTTTTGTAAATTAATGAAACGTATGAAGCTATCAGTCACATTTTGATAGTATTATAATACTATTTTATATTTACAAAAGCAATAAGAAACGAAAAAGTAATAGTAAAGTAATGATAAAAATGAAGGAATTGCTGATATTTCATGAAGAGAATAATTTGTAATTTCATAAGCAAAAATATGATGAAAATCAGTTTTTACTGAAGAATTTTTGCAGAAATGATTTATATATAGCTCAGAAGATGTCGTTAATTGAATGAGTGTTTGAAAAATAACTTAAATCTAATTATTTGATAGGGAAGCGAACAAAGATTATAAGTCGATGAATAGCGTATATAATATATACCAAAAAAATTTGAAAATGCTTCTACTAATTTTGGTTCAATATTTTATTTAGCAGTAGCAACGATCATTTTTAGCTATTATATGAAAATAAATGAACAAAACATAAAGCAATGAGTAGTTTTTTCAAAAGTAAGAAAAAAATAAATATTTTCACACTTCACTTTTATCATTTTTCTATTTTTTGCCGCCAACTTTTGTTGTTGAAAGAAAATAGAAAAATTGAATAAATGTCTGTAAATTAACGAAAGAAATCCAATGTAATTCTCTAGCCACATTTAACAAATGTTTGGAATTTGATAAAAAAACTCCAGAAAATTTTCAAAAATTTGTTTTCCATTTCATAATAATAGGCATAATTTTAATTTAGTTTTAATCAAAAAATTAGACTCGTCGTTCAAATTTAGTCTCTTATTTTTTTCAAAATTTATGTTAGAGATTTACACTCATCCAGAGGTTTTTCTCTTTTTTTAGTGAGTCAGAGATTTACACTCATTTTTCTTCTCATTAAACCATTTTTACTGAATAATCATTCAACCAGAACTTTTTTCTTTTTTTTGTGAACCATGCTGTAATACTTCCACGATAACATCAATACCATATCTCTGCTATACAATTAGGTCATTTCAAAGCTAATCATTTTAAGTTTGTACAGAATTTTTTATATATACGTCACATAAAATTTGGACTAATTTCGATTTTTGTGGAAAATAAATTACTTACTTTGATGACGTGCCTTCAATATCAAATTTTCGTTAATTATCAATTTCTATAAAAAATTCTCTGCGATAAAAGTATTTGAGCGCACATAATGTTTTCATTATCAGCTTATTTGAAATATTCTATGTTTAACAACTCATACTATTGCGACAATATTATTTCTTGTTCTTTTTTCTCTGCCACAATATTATTTATTTAAAGATTCTCTGCCGCAACATTATTTAAATTTTTACATAAATGAATCTGAAATATTTTCTGTACTGTGGCATTAAATTAATTTCAAAACATCAAATATCACTGATGTTTTAACACAGTTAACAAAAGTATTTTTGTTTTACGATTTTTGTCAAAAATACAAAAATATTTTTATGATTTTAACAAATCATCAGTAACAATTGATGTTTTGTAACTAATTTAATCAAAAGGCTTTTTTTTTTTTAATTTAGAATTCATATCCAACCTGCCCATTGTCAGAAACTGTCTCTTTTAGATTCATTTTTAATAAATTTATTCATTTGTTTATTTTACAGTTTTCACTGATTCTCGAGATTAAAAATGATTGGAATTACAAAATTTTGAATACTTCGTTGGAACAAATCGCGATTATCGACTTACTCAAGAAAAAGGTGCAAATCGAGCGCACAGAACAGCTCAAATCACTGGAAAATATCGGGGTAGCGCGCCAATTTGTATTGTTGCTCACTGAGATATTCGGGAGAATGTATAACTGAGATTTGTTGACTTCTTGGCTATAGGAGGAATCTGAATCTAAAGTAAAGGAACAGTGTCAGAAAAAAGCAAGCGTGTTTGTGATCGCACTAATATTTACTATTATTTGACGGAATCTTTGATATGAACTTGATCAGTTCGAGTGTTGCATAAGGATGTCTTCCCTGGTGATGTAAAAATCAAATAATTGCCACAATACTCATGGAGAGAATAATTTTTTCACTGTTGCAACAAAAAAATATTTCAGTGAAGGAAAACTGGGACAGTATCGGGATAGCTCGGTTTTATTTTTTTGTGGTTTTGACATACATGAATCAGCCTTTGTCGTAAACACCAGTAATGATAAAATGCTGAAGTAAAAGTTTTTAAATCGGAAGGCTTGACGTGTTTATTCGTGTTTATTCGCTTTAATTGGCTTTGTTTGCTTCGTTTAATCTGATTTATACTTATAATTTGCTAATATTGTAAAGGTATTATCATAATAAGGACAATTTTTGGATTGCCAGATAAGCTCAGTAAATTTTCAAACTTTTAAATGTGACTGCTGTTCATTTTACGAAAATTCTTTTGCTTAGCTAATTACTAATTTGATAAAATTATCTTTTTAAATAGAAGAAATTGAATTTCTTCGACAATCATCAAGTTGCAACCATCCATTTAAAGATGACCAATGATACTGACCGGAAAATAGTGAACAGATATTAAGGTGGGATTTTTTAAATATTCATCGAGGTATAATCAATTTTCCATACTGATATATTGGTAAATTGGTGAAATGCTATCGTAAAAATTGGCAGAATGGACGATTCTGTCGGCATTGCTTTATCTCTGATCCAATAAGAATATGAAATCAATCTGGTGCTACGCACTTCAGTAACATTACATTATTGATTATAAAGATAATAATAATCATAATAATATTGCATTACCCACATTGCTACCTCAAATGAATTCGAATTTCTGAACCATTCTGAGGATTGAGGTCATGGTTTTTCAAAAAAAGTATGCCAATTTTCAGCAGTCAACTGCAAAGATTTGCATAGCAGTGGAAATGTTACAATTTAATTCCATAAAATTTCTTTTAAATTCATATAATATTTCGAAAAAAGTATGAGAATCATCTAAGATGAAATCGGCAACACATAATTTTCAGATTGAAAGATGCAGATATTTTACACGTGAGATTTTAAGTCCTATAAGACAATGACGTAAGTTCATCAGCTAGAGCACGTGACATCCTAGCTTTTACTAATTTTCTATACTTGAATATGTCTATTTAATATTTTAGTTGATATTATTTTTTTTCTTTACACTGAAGCATTCCCGACATTCAGCTCATTACGTTATGTTTGTTTGATGGACCAGCAATGACCGGAATAAAGTGTCAAGTTAAATTGGAGTCTCGTTTCAATATTGGTCCCAATATACAATTGTCGGATTATGGAAATTCGGTGCATAAGATTTTTCCAAACAAAGTGATTGGTCTTATTATTGACTGATAGTACCATTGAGTTATAATTATTTTACTAACTTTTGTTAGTTTGATGAAACGGATAATGCTTTCTGACCATCTTTGTTCATGCAAATGTTAAATTTCATCTTTTTTTCTTTTTTTCTTTTTTTTTTTTGTCTTTTAAAGTTTATTATAGTTTTTGTTATGATGAAAGATGAGATAATTCAATCAGTTGTTCAATAGTAGTGGTACATTCGTATTTTCCTTTTCCTTATTCCTTTTATCAAATTAATTCAATGTACACTTTTTCGATCTGGGTCATTTCCACTACGGAACAACCAATAGTTTTCATTCAAAAAATGAAAATAAAAAAATTAAGTAAAAGACTGTTTTTTTCTCTGAAAACGTCATTCTATTCAAATGTACCTTATTGTACTTTTGCTTGCTCGAATAATTCGGCCATAAAAATTCCAAAGCTGTCATTCATTCTGATAAATATGTCAGATTTTCACCCTCTTTTCTTCCGAAGTAAATTTCGATCATTTTTATAATTTATGTCATTTGTGTCTTGTAAAGTTGATGACAAAATTAAAAGCAATTTATTAGTAACTATTACCTTTTTACCAACATTTAATAACATTTAGTGTTAGTTTATCTATATTTAGTAGCAATCGTTCCTTCAACTTCTCCTAATGTGCTTGAGTTTAGTAATACTTTCTTCATATTCAGTACTTATTAAAACTTTAGTTGTAATCGGTAAGTATTGCAAGTCATCATAAATTAGGAAAAAAGCAGTAAATATTTTGCTCAAGTCCGAGAAATCCGGAATAATTTTAAATTGATGGACAATATTTTATAATTTATATTATTTCAATATTGATATTAAAAGTAACATGCACTTATAAACAAGTTGCTATTGATGAGGCTTCGATGTTTGATAAATTGCATTTGTTATTAGGTAGCAGTTTAGATTAATGTATGAAAAAAAAAAAAAAAAAAAAAAACGAAAAATTTTGAAAGGCCAAATTTTTTTCGAATTTTTGATTT
>KZ269978.1:2056365-2149967 GCA_002249935.1 Onchocerca flexuosa | reverse complement strand
TTAAAAAAAGAAATGTCTTTTCAGGAAGTAAGCGAACAACGTGATATAACAGAAGCTGAATTAAAAGATGAAGTAATGGCACGAATAGGAGCCGAAAAACAACTTCAAGCTGCCGAAAAAGCCTTGGAACATTTAGAAACAGCGCTAAAATTAACTGGAGCACAAATGAGTGAATTACAAGAACATATTATGCCCGATGTTCATAAATTACGAGGTAAATATTATTGAAAAAAAAAATTAAGAATAAAGGATTTCATTTTCCACCTTTCCTTCAAATTAATTCAATAAATGGAAATTTATAGAATTTCACTCCAATCATATTAGCACTTCTTTTTTTTTTTTTTTATTTTTTTAAATGTATTATATGCTTGAATTAAAAGTTGAGAAATTAAAAATTAAAAAAAAATTTTTGAGATACAGCAGCCGATAAATATTAGCTTTTCTTTTTTTTTTTTTTTTTTTTTTTTCAAGCGTATTATGAACTCAAAATTGAAAATTGAAAAATTAAAAAATTAAAAAAATTTTTTTAAAGATATACTTGTAAACATTTGTCTATATGAATTCAGCCAATAAATGGAAGTTTATAGAATTCTACCGAGTTATACTAGACTTTTTTCGTTTTTTTTAAAAATATACTATAAACTTAAAATTTAAAAATGAAAAATTGAAAAAAAAAAGATATATTAAAAGTATTGTTTACTATCTTATAAATAAATAAATTAATTAAATAAATAAATACATGTATATATATATATATATATATATATATATATATATATATATGATCTCCCACTTTTAAATTTTTTTAGAATTTTTCGAACAATGTGCCGAAATATCTAAAATGGATGCAAATCGACCTCTTATTATGCGAAATGCTATACATGCACGTCGTTCTTTGAGACGTAGCAAAACACGTATACGTGGCTCATTTCGACGTAAATTAGCAACAGCTTTTACTATGCAGTCAATATCTACAACAGGATACAATCTCGCTACATCAGCAACTGAAATGTCAAATCCGGAAGAACCAATACCTAAGATTGAACCGAATAGTCTCATGCATCTATAATTAAATTTATAATTCTATTAAATAGAATCTCCTTTTCTTTTCTTTGAAAATCAAAAAAATTGAAACTCGAATACTTGACGTGTAAAGTTGACTGATTAAGATATTTAAGTTATCAAATAAAAATTACATATGAATAATAATGATGTAAAGGAACGAAATAATAGGTTATGAAAAAAGATTAATAAAATAAAAAATATAAGCTTCTCCCTTTTTACTGACTAATAAGTAAGCAAGGAAAAGTGGATAATGTGAAGTACTGAATAAATAGAAATGAAATTTCAAATTTTAATGAATAGTATAGTTCCTGAGGAACAAAATACCTTTAAATTTTAAATCATGTCTTGCTGAACTTTCTCGCAAGTTATTATATTAATTGAAGAAAGAATTTAAAAATTTTTATTTTCTTCTATCTCCTTCAATCTAATTAACCAGAAATTCCTTGCCTACCTTTTTTGATAAAAATCATTGTTGGATAAGCTTATCTTTTATTTATTTATTTATTTGTTTGTTCAAGCATAACTTTAAGTTTTGAAATGCAAACAAATATCAAAATATTTTATAAATATGTCAATCGTTCTCAACAATTTTATGATATGTTCCACTTCGTTGTCCTAATGAGATATGAAGAAAGGAAAACATTTAACACTATAGAAATATGCAAACTATGGAAGCTTCAATCAATCTAAGAAGATACTGCCAAGATGATCAACTTAAATCATACACAATTTTAATCATTAGAAAGCTCGACCAACAGAAATACTATAACTTGACAGGTGGCCTTATGGTTGATTTCAGATATGTTAATGAACAGCTACCACCCTATGCGATTAAATCAATATCATAAAATCCGTTATGTTCAGTATTCAGGTGAACTCGATAACATGTAAAACTATTCAGAAAAATATATTCGCTTGTGAAAAATCGAAATAATTTTTGAATAAGAGTAGTAGTGATACAATAAAAAAACAGTTGAAGTACAATTTAAAAAAAATAAAAACAAAGCTTTAAAAAATTCTTTTCCTAATATCTATCAATAAAAAATCTGAAGAATAAACAAAAGTTCAATAGAAAATCTAGGAGAATAATGAACAATCAAAATAAACTGATAAAAGTTTTGAAGTGGCTTGAAATTTTAGATACTAAGAATTTTAGAAATATCGTTAAGAGGAATTCTGGAAACGTTGAAATTTTCAGCTAAGGAAAAACAAATATTTTATTTTAGGAATGAAGATGACTTAAATATCACTGTTAATTGGCTGCATTCTTTTTCGAAACACGCCGACCGATATCGATCGCGGGTTGCGGTAATGGATAAAGCGACAGCCGAGACTTGAATTCTCTTATATTATCTATTCGTTCAGGTAACTATAAAAACAAAAAAAAAAAAATCATTTTGACATGAGCAGTTGATTTATAACTTCAGGTATGTCAAGAGAGAACTTGAAGTAAGGCAGAATAAATAATAATGAAATAGTATAAAATAATATTTGGTTTAAATGTGACGAATTATATCTTTGTCCCACGCTTCCAATCCAATGGTATCTAGTATAAACGAAAGAGCTGACCTGTGTTGCATCACCGGCATCATTATATTTATGTTTCGAAACCGTGTCTTCATTTTCGCTATTAGCGTAAACTATTGTACAAAGTTTTCGTCTTTCCGAACAATTCGCAGCAAAATGTTTATCAAAGTATTTAATTACATCTGCTTTAGTTAGCTTTCGTAATATGGGTACTTCAATGTTATCTGAAATTGATTTCATGAATAAGAATGCCCGATAAAGATTGGATACTTCATGACCCATTCGCTAAATTGTTTCGAAAAAAATAGATTAAGAACTTAATAGATTGTAAGAAAAAATGTCGGTTTCAATGCTAATTCTATGAGTAAATTTTAATATAAAATTTTTTGAATTCTAATGAAAATGAAAAATCATGAATTAAATAAAGTACCTCTTTCAAACAAATAAAATCCATTATCAATTTCAGCCCAAAAACGACCCGCTTGAGCTTTCAGTGTCTTTGGTTTTTCAAGACGTTTAGTTGCAAGTGCTTCTACGTTATCACTGAATTCCTTCTCAGACATTTTGTCGAGGTCATGCTGGAAAAACACATATTTTAAAAAGACATAAGAAAGCTTTAAAAAAAAGAAAAGAAATATTGTAAGACAAAAATAACATAAAGAAATTTTTACTCTGAATTTCATAAGAAAATTCTCGATCCTTTTTTCCATAAATTCGGGAATATGTTGTCCTTGAATCAGTAATTCGATTCCTTGAACACCATTACATCGTCTAGTTCCCGTGTGAACAATGTAACCTAAAACGAATAGCACATTTGCTTCACAACTTTTTGAAGCTTAAAATCTTTTTTACTTTTTTACTCCGCCCCATAGAACTACAACTTCTGATGACATTTAATCATACATATGAAAATACGAAATTGTTCACAAATGAAAAAAATCATATTTCCGCTTACCTAACTGCTCTGTCGTCCTAAGCTGATTGAAGGCAGGTTCAGCAGCTAATTGCACAACTAATTCTAGCAAAACATTTTCTCGAGTATTTTGCTGACCCGTTTGCATAACATAATTGATGGATGCATTTGGATGTGTTGGTTGAAATGCTCTATATATGTATTGACATCCTGAAATGAAAAAAAAAAAAAAAATCTCACATACTCTTCGAGTCTGAATTTAATACTTCTAGTTTAAATCTTCAGAAAAAGCGAAAAATGAGAGAGATGCGACTTAAAAGGCATCAAGCAATGCGATTTAATGTGCCAACAAATTCTTCAATTTTAAAGCAAATCATGTCCCGACATGAAATATATGTTCCCATTGAAGAACAAGTACTAGCATGACAAAAGCAAAATTCAATCGAATAATGAAAATTTTGCCTTTTGGAATTTCATGTTCTCTGTATTGGTCTAATTCAATATCAAAAAGATGTCGAGTATCTGGAAGTCCTTTGAACTTTGAAACAACATCATCAAGAATATCGGTAGATTCCTAAAAATCAATTTCTACACTTTCAAATCGCTTCAAAAAAATAAATAAATAAATAAATAAAAAGCATATTGATCGAAATATTTCAAAAGAAAAACAGTACAGCTTACTTTTTCAGTGCTATTGCCACAAACAAGCATCTCAATTTGTAAAGCTTGTAAAGAATCACGAGTAAATCTTCGTAATCTTTCAACTTCAGTCTCTGAAATAAACAATTTTTCTTCTCATGTTTCCGACAGCAATTGAGACTTTAGTATTATTATCACGCAAAAAGTGATCTCGAATTGGAAACAATAAAACAGTAAAAATAAAACACAAAAAAAAAAAAAACTAACTCTCAGCGCAAGCTAATATTTCTTCCTTGCTCCATTGCCGGCTACCAAGTATTAACATAGTGTAGTAATGAGATTGCACATAAGGTTGGCCTTGACGGAAATTTCGCAAATTTCGGCAAAACGTTTCTTTCAATATGTTGTATCGTTCCTCATCTGAATGTCATGATAAATTTTAATTTACTGAGAAGAAAATTAACTGGCGCTAGAATTTTCAAAATATCCTAACAACTTTCCCACAGCATATCTAGACCAAATTAAGCATAAAGTGACTTAAAACAAGGAAATTTATTTTTTTTTTCATTGTCTTACTCGACTCCCAAAAGAACATGTAGTTAAAAATAATAAATATTCATTTAAAATTTCATAGTATTCAGAAAAATTATTTCCTTCAAAATGTCCACATCAATGTTAAAAAAAAAAGAACAAAAAATTGGAAAAGAAATGAAAAAAGATCGAGTTCCTACTATCAAAGAATATTATATGCCAATTTTCGCTCTTAGATGCCTGGCACAAAACTGATTAACCGCTGAATCAAATCATGCTAATTTTCATTTCTTATTACCTGGCACAAAAGTGATTAACCGCTGAATCAAATCATGCTAATTTTCATTTCTTATTACCTGGCACAAAAGTGATTAACCGCTGAATCAAATCACTAATATATTTTTGTTGCTTCTCATCATAACCTGAGACATGCAAAGAAATGCCATATGATTGCAAATCGAACGATGATTTTAGGCCAGCAAGATGTGCATTGTATGTTTCTTCAGTGATAGCATCCTGAAAATGAATTTATAATATGAATCTAAGAATTTCTTTCAACATGCAATTTTTTGTAGTCAAATAGTACGATAATATTGAACTTAATCTTCAATTAAATATAATCAGAAAATTTTCTCAAAAAAAAAAAAAAAAAAAAAAAAAAATTAGGGAAAATATAAATTTGAAATTTTTGTAAGCACTTTGAAATTTTTTATTATTGTTGGAAATAAAATACTTGAAATTTTTTATTATTGTTGGAAGCAAAATACTTCAATAACCATTCCTTACTTCCTCGTTTTTCATATAAACAAAATAACTTACCTGTAAACAGATGACGAACATTGCAGATAGGTAGGAATTCATCGGATCTGATTGCATCATCGGCGATTTGATTGCAATCCGGGTGTCTAGCTTAGGTAGCTTAAACTCGTTATCTTGCATAAACCACAGCCGACTCCAATCGTCATTCTTGACAAGATATGGTAATTTTCTGAAAAGAAATTTTAAATAATACAATTTTGTAATGGAAATCTTGGAAAAAAAAACATTTATGTTTTGAAACGATATTAAAATCAGCAAATTCAGACTGGAAAAATAATACTTTGCTACAGAACCAATGAAAATTCCGAAATAATATAATATTTAAAACAACACAAGGGTGGGCAAAAGTCTTTCTGTCCATTCTTATACTATTTTAGATTTTATCAGTTTCCTTTCAGCTATTGATTCGGATTTAGAATACAAACAGAAAAATTCCGATCCTAAATTGAAACAATTGACTTTTTTTTTCTCACCTGGCTTGTTCGCGTGATTTCAAATTAAAGTTTGTCGCAATATATTCATTCTTGGCTGGTAAACTTAAGAAACTTGGTATCTGAGCTAATGCGTTATTGAATTTCGATAAAATACCCTGCAATGAATTTTAACCGAAAGAAACTGACCAACTAGATCATAATTTACCAATTTATTTTGTTTTCGTTTTATTTTTTCGTACAAATCTTTTCAAGATTAAAATCGTTTATTAAATTTTAAAATTTAAAATTTTCATAGAAAAAAAAAAAAAAAAAACTAATTTTACACAACAGATCGCCTAAACATACCTTGTCAATTTTTGTATTGTTGTATTCTGTTCCATACCATTTTTCTTTCACATTACCCTTTTTGCCAGCGTATTCTTGTGAAATCACAGCATAAATCATATTTTCGGGTTTTAAATGTTCGATAAATTGTTTTATTAAATCTGAAACATTCTTTCAAAATCAATTACTTCATAATATTAAATTAACTTTATGTTAGATAATTTACATAAAATATTCTACGAGTTTTCGTATTTTCTAAGTTAAATTCAATCATATATATCTTGAAAACGGAAATACCTGGTTTGTAGAGATCCATTTTATAATCCGAACAAATTACATCTTCGAAGGGTATCCGCTGTAATTCTGAGGAAATGTGTGTAACATAATTCAGTGGATTTTCTTTGTCCTATAATAATTGTTTGAAATATTTAAAATCTACATAAAATATTAATGCTTAGTCTAAATATATTTGAAATGAATAAACTTGCATTTCAAATTTCAGATATTTGAAATTAATATTACATTTAAACAATCTTTTGGAATGACTCAGAAACTCACAAAAATAGAATAATATACCTTAAAACGAAATTTAATTTCTTGCAATTGCCTCAATTCATCAAAAATCCATTTCAGTGGGCCAGTTTGCTTCACCAAACTTACTTCATTGAACACTAGTTCAACGATATCGTCGGTATGCAGCAAACCTTCTAAAAAAAAAAAAAAAAAAAAAAGGAAATATGTTTTTAATTTCATAATAAAATTATAAATTTTAATCCTGTAGTATAAATTAATCCGAACACAAACATAATTTATATATAATCAATTGGTAGATGTCAAATTTATTTTTATCTTGTGCTTAGAATTATAATATGAAATTAAAAAAAGAACCTTCGCTTAGATCCACTGATATGCCGAAACTACCGAATCCCCTAGCTAGAAGATGATCACCAGCTGACAATGAATTAACCCATCCACGTTTTTTGAGTTCAGACAACAATGATCCCGGACCTTCATGGCCTATCAAATGTGCTACAAAAGAAAATTTTTGTTAGTAATGATACTTCTGATGAGTTACAAAAACTTCTGAATAGAAATTTTAATATCTTTCTAGGTTAACATGGCAAAATTTGAGGAGCCAATTCCTGTGTAGACTTAACCATATTTAAATTAAATACTTATAAACAAATGCCAAAATAAAAAAATCAATCAATCAGAAATCTTTTTTTCCTTTTTTTTTGTTTTTTTTTTTTCCAATTCCAATATGGGCATTTGAAAAATTATTGAAAGTCGAATGAAAGAAGCAATTAAATGAAATTAGCCGCTATTTTCGTCAACTAATATGTACAGCTGCAAATGGCGTGTATTTGTGCAACTGATGCATGACCCCTAAATCTTATTGATTTACCTTATTTACAAAAATCTTCATTTCAAAGATCAAAAGCGGAAACTAATTAGACAAATGAATAGCGATCAAAAACTCACAGACATAATGAGCAGGCCAAGATCGGTAATCATCTCGATAATCCGGGATAGGAAATGTCAGATTTAAATACCTCAAGTCTTTCACAGGTACTAGCTGAAAAAAATGTCTCGATGGAAGCATACGGTAATGCTTTAGAAAATAAGGAATTTAGCTAATCATAAACTCCAGAAAAAATAATCCCGACAAAATCCTTAAAATGAATAAATCTTCTATGGTATTTTTCATTTTGCAAGACCATTCAAGCAAAAATCACAGCATGAAATAAAACCAAGCAAGAAAAGAAAAGAAATGCATGGAACTTGAAGTTCCATTAATTTTTCAAAATTGCTCATTCATGAATATTATGATGACCTCTGACACAATAAATCGCACCTCAATTTTAACACCTAATTGTTCTTCACCATACGGCGCTTCAGTCCAAATTTTCCTTGATACATTCTTCTTTCCGATATCTCCGAAGCTAAGTGATTTAACCATTTGTTCTAGTTGATTCAGTGACTCCTTCCCCAAAACGGCAAACGACATTCTGAAAAAGTTTCGTTTAAAATTTAAAAATTTTCCATCAGAATAAAATACAGTAAACAGCCACTTCTCTACCTACTGTTTTTAATCTCAATTTAATAAAGGAACGATGAAACATCCTGATAAAACTTTTCGAAAAGCGACAAAAATTTCTCGAATTTTTTTTGTTACTCCAAAAAAAGTTATGTAGAGCAAAGAAATTATATTTTATATAAAAAATTTAGAAACAAAGATAACGGTAAATCAGTCACACATTCTGAATAATCTAACATCTTAAAATGATATTTAGACAAAAATGAATATACTTACATGTCCGAAGAATAATATGTTTTGTGGAACTCCAGCAGAGCTTTACGTGGTTCAATTCCATTTTTCAAGGCATCAACTAGAAGTGTTGTACGATTTCCAGTACCAAATTTGCCATAATCATGGGAAGGCTTCGATAATGATCTGAAATAAAGCAGAAAAAGAATTAGATACAAATGTACCAATACGAAATTGCAAGAAACATACTGTTCCTCTTTAAAACCAATATTAATTACAGCAAAGTAGAATTTTCAGATCTCTACTCAACAACGATTTCACCTAAAACTCTTTTAAAATCTGGTTCTTGTGATTAAATACTTCGTCCATTATTTTGCTTATCACAGTGAATGTGCGGAAAATTCTGTGCTTCGAAATAAATTGAAATTTGAAATGAAGTCTTGATTGTTTTCCTTAACAATGATATATTTTTACAAATTCCCTTTTATAATCGCGAGTTATACACTTTCTGGGGCTTATAAAAAGGAATTTGTAAAAAACTAGGAAATTCACTTTTATACTATGATACAAATTAATGGAAAACTAAAAGATTGTGCTCCTCTTTACCAATTTAATATAATTAACACAAGTTTATACAGTCAGGTTACCGTTCAACTTGCAATATACGCCACTGATCGTGAAAGAGACTGTTGGAAAATTCCGAATCAACAGCTCGTACTTCACGTTCGGTGGCACTTTCCGTAAATTGTGGACTTAGGAAAAACTGCACGAATCTATCTAGAGCACCCTGAAAAAAAAAATTTGAGGCTTCGCGTAATATGTAAATGAAACTGTTGACAACATAAGAGGCATGTGCACAGAAAAGTTGTTCATTTTTCAAAACAATATATCGTCCTACGAAATTTTAATTCCAGTAATTTCACTATATCTCGAGTCCCAAATAGATAAAACCAACAACGAAAAGAAAAAAAGGTTAAGACTAAAATGACTACATTCGGAAAGCACTAACACCAATCATGACACAATAATTACCGGAAATTTTGAGTAATCGATTCCACGACAACCTGTACAAAAAAAAAAAAAAAAAATCGAATTCGTCGGAAAAACTAAACGAAAAAGACTCACCTGTAAATGTTCAGGAGCGATGTCAAAATGGTAATTCGTATGGTCAGTAGCTGTATAAGCGTTTGTTACTCCACCGTGTGATGAAATGAATTTACTGTACTCATTTTCGGACGGATATTTATCAGTCCCCAAGAAAAGCATATGCTCACAAAAATGTGCTAATCCAGGTAAATTCCATGGGTCCATCAGGTGCCCTGAAATATAAACGTATTTTAATTGCAGGATTGCATAAATGCAGTAAGCATGAAGTTATAAGCACGTTGTCAAATTTATGAAGAGGCTGAAATTTTCGAAAAAATATTTCTTAATGAGATCTAAACAAAATGTGGAATTCTGTCCATCGAATTTCTTTTTTCTCTTGCAACTTCGAACAATTTTTTCATTCTTTTCTCACTTTATTCTTCTTCTTTCGCACCAAATTATGAAAACTAAAATTAATTGCCATAAGTACCTACCCACATTAACGTCCAATGACGCTGCACTTTTATCTGTTTCTGGATCTGAAATCAAAAGAACCCGTAGACCATTCGTCAGTTCCAGCCCACGATACTGAAATAAAATTTTTTTCAAGCAATAACTTAATTTATTTTAATTCAGCTGGTAACATTTATATCATTCACATAGAAAACATTAGAAACTGAAGCAAATCTATTGGAATCTATAAATACTAGAATTATATAATTTAACTCAAAATAACTAACTTCTCTCTTATCTTCTTTCGATTTTATGACATTATCATATCGCCGTGCAATTACATCAGCTACTGGTAAAATTTTCGAAGACATTGATTGTATGAAATGAACAGGCAAGAAATATAAATTCCTGAAATTTAATCTTTCCAAAAAGATATGGCAAAGAAATAAAGCGAGCATTAAAACGTTTTAAGTAGTAAATACGAATAAATTGACAAAGAAGGCAATAATTAGTGCTTCAGGATTAATATGGAAGCTCTGCGAAGTTATTTAACCTACTTCTGAATATATTTCAACAATAAAATGAAAGAAGAAAGAAGTTCAGACAATTTAAATAATAATTCAGCAAAATCAATTGTGGGAAAATGTTCATTGTTGCGTAAAAGCCTTTAATTACTTTTAATCATCATTTAATGATTATCATTACTGTACGTTAAATCATTATTGTTAGAAAAAAAGAATATAACATAACAAAATGTCAAAATATTATAAATACATTTTACAAAATGTGCGTTAGTTTAAGATTAATATGAAAGCTATCCAAAGCTATTTTCTACTTTCTAAACAAAAATTGAAATTTTCGAAAAATGAAAAACTTATACATAAATAAGCATATATATATATATATATATATATATATATATATTTAAATATTTTTCAAATAAAATATAAGCTAATATGCATTTATAATAATAGAAAAAGATATAACAATATTTACACATAAATTTTGCCAATTTTGTCAATGAATCATTCGCATAGTACACTCTTAAAAATAATATGTTATATAAAATAAAAAATATTTTGAAAAAATGGATACATCATTACCGTGTTGATAATATTCTAGGAGACAAAACACCCAATGACGCAAGCGATCGTTCGGATCTCGACCAGAAGCGTGCGGGTGTTTTCAGAAATAAACAGCGACAGATATTGTTCATTCAAAAACGTGGAACGGTATATTCCACTACAATCACGATATTACTGATTATCTTTCCTATTAGATGCTGATAACTGACTTTTTTAAAATTGCACTGAACTTTCTGAAATTCAACATTTTTGATATTACACATCTCACAATATTCATTTAATATCTACTTCATATCTATCAAAAGATATACAGAATGTCGTACAGCTTATTACAAATTAAATTCTCATTCCTTATTAGCAAGTTGTTTGCTTTGGTTACCAACTCTTCTAAATATTTCGGAACAGAATTCAAGCATGAAACTTGGTCACTAACGTCATTTACAGAACTAGAATTTTTATGATAACTCAAAAATGTATGAATACATGATATCATATTCCTATCATTAAAATGATATATGAATTACAGGAATTAACCAACAATATTCGGATAACAAGAATCAATCCTATCATCAAGTACTGTTTATTACCAAACGCTACTAATTCTTCCGACAGTCCACTTGACTTTCTTTCAATACTGATAAGTTTTCATAAGTCTCAACTGGGAATTTCTCTTTTTGCAAGATGCTAAGAATATATAAATTTTAACTTAAAAATTAATAGAAGTGTTGCAAATGATGTGTTACTTGGTTTGGGTGATACGAAGATTCAAGCTTTGGAATTTAGCGCATCAATTGCTGGAACAAAATTTAGAAGAAAGTTTGAAGGCTAAAAGCGATTATTAATGAGCTTTCGAAAACGGAAGGGAAAGTTATTTCATTTATAAAAAGTTATTTTGTACTTTATAGATGAAGGAAAAAAGTTCTTCTACTGAAAAATTACTTATATTTTAGTTAAAGCAGAAGCAACATATATATATAAAAATTTAAATAAAGTCACAACTACAATTTCACCAGTTATAAACATTAACGACTGACAGTGACAATACAAAATGCTCCTATCCTTCAAATTCTTGAAAAAAAATTCAAGAATTGAAACGACCCCTTTTCTCTTTATCTTCTTTTCTTCTCTTATTCTTTTACCAAAATCATCCGTACTATTTTTTCCACCACTTTTTAGAAATCTTCATTTTTTTTTTTTACAGAATTTCGAAAATTCATATAAGATACGATAGTATGTTGAAACAACAATATCCAATTAATATCGCTATGATTCTACACAGAAAATTATATCGATTTATCACGTTCTGCAATCAAAAAACAACAAGAAAAAACAAGTTACAACTGGAAACAAACTACAGAAAAAAGTGAACATGAATATAAATAAGGGAATGAAACTGTCAAATGATATTATCTAAAGCTTAATGATTTGCTTGAAATAGCAAAAAAATTTCCTCAGTTTTCTATATTTTTCTGCTATCCATGCTACTACTTTACAAGCCAAAATTCAAAATGATTCCAGAAAAATTCAAAATGATCCCAGAAATATTCAAAGACATTTTTCACTGCATTTCTGATTCGTTCTTACTGTATACCTGATTAATAAGACCAAAGTGTAACGATAAATAAACAGTGCAGCAACATCGGGTCAGCAGTAACGAAGCTAATTATCAGAGCAATTAAATTCCTTAAGCTAAGACAAAAATTCCTAACCACGAGAAAATATTAGTTGAAAACTCCTCCTTAGTCTGGGGGATGATGCTGAATGATAAAGAAAGAGGACATTTTCATTATACGATATTTGAGTCTTCCTCATTTAATGAATTTTTTATTCTTCAACTATCAAAAAAGATAAATTATTTCTAGAGTAATTACCGGTTTTTTTTAAGTTGTAAAAACATCATGCCACTATAGCTACGTAGCTAGGCATATCACTTTGATATATCTTAACGATCCAATCCATAAAAAATAGTACTATTAATAAAGTAAATAAATTCATGTGATGGCAATAGAGAATTTTTCAAATTACATAATTATGTTTGACGAGATTTTAAGTTGGACATTTTCCGTTCATAATCAGCACAACTATACAACTTGGCTTGATACAAACAAATGACAATTATCATATGTCACTAAAGTCAATAACATGATATTAAATCACCTGATGCCTAACTTTCTCAAACATCGCTCAAGTCCTCCTTCCTCGTATTCCTCCTTCGAAATCCAGAAATCCTAAAATAATAAAAGAGATCGAGATCAAAACAAACAATTCTGCTTTCTTTGTGAAACAAAGAATCACAATAAAAAACTATCCGAGCTTTAAATTGCGTTATCATAGAAGTTAAAAGGAAAAGGATAGACACATGCATACACAAATATACACTTACTGCATCCCGATCCCTCATAATGTTCGCTAATACAGCACCACCAAGAAATACCATATGCTGCCTCCTTGGAGGAGCTTCAATTCGAATTTTAAACTTCTGAAACAGTATAATTCTTGTACAACTGCCAGCAATTCCATTTCGATTACACGCCAGATAAGAAATCTTAGCGACGAAGAATTATATTAGGATACTACCGCAAAATACACTTGATAGAAATGAAAAGAGATTTCAGTTAAAAAACCTGAAATGCTTCAGTATTCCCTCGCAGAACTCGATCTAGATAAAGCTGTTTCAGTTCACGTTCCAAACGACTCTGAAGACCTGGATACATAGTGGTACCACCAGATAACACAATATGCTTATAAAATTCAAGTCGAGTATCTGAAAAAAATAATAGCATAACAAAACTGAAAGTTCTAGACCACTGAAAATTAATTTTCTGCTTAGTCGCGATTCTTTATATACTTGAAGGAAGATTTCGATTTTTGAAGATTTCCAATTTCAGAAAAATTTTATCAAAAAAAAAAAAAAAAAGAAAAAAAAAAAGAAATGAACGAGTGGTTTTAAATTAATCATACCAAATTCAAGTCAAGAAAACCTGCAAAAGTACTATTTTTTTTTTCGGTGAAGAATTTTTTGCCAAAGGCATTATTTGTTACATCGGCGATTAAAAAAAATGCATTTATACTTGCGAAATTTGGAAAAGATTTCGTATTGCAAAGAAAATCATTTTCCATTACACAGACAATACTACTAACAATCAAGTTACAGCTCCGAATATCAAAATTCAATTTTTGAGATTGAAATTGATTTTGCTGTTATTAAAAAAGGTAGAATTATTCACCAATGTCAGCAGACTGTATAACTCCAAAGAGTAATTCACTGAGACCCGATCTTTCAACGTTAATTAAATGCGGTTGAAATAAAATTTCAGGTGCTTCGAATCTCTCGCCTCCAACACGAATCACACGACCATCGGGTAACTAAACTGATCTATATGTCATGATTCAATTTAATAGAATAATGTATTAACATCAAGACTTACTTTTATCAAGAATCATATTTTCATTTTGAAATCAGAAATATACCCAGTAATCATCAGACAAACTAAATTTTTTATGAGAATATCAATCAGTCGATTAACGTCAAAATTCTAATAACGCCGTTTCGAACACAAATATTAGAGAATTAGTAAACTACTAAATTAGCTAAGCTATGATTGAGTAATAAAATAAAGGGAAGAATGAAAATATCTAAAGAGTCAATGAGCCAACCAATATTTTCAAGAAAAACTAACAGTATATGACTCCGTGAGAACTGTCGTCTCAAGAGCTAAGCGTTGTTCTTTCTCCACGTCATAAGCTACATAGCATAACTTTTCTTTTAGCAAACGAACAGTCTCGAAATCTGCTGTATGGTTAAAAGCATAACCTCGCAGTAGCAAGAGCTGGAAATAACATCGCGTTGGGCGATCACACTTAGAAGACTGGGAGAGAGGTGCATTTAACAAAAGCATATTTAAAATTCTACTGCTTCTATAAAAATTTGTAAATTCTAATAGAACTTATTACCCCTCACAAATAAAAGTATATTTTCTTACTCTTTTTCGTGAAAATAAACTTGCAATAAACTTGTAATTACTTCCTGCAAAAATACACAATTCTTTAGATTTATTCCATAAAGCTATCAAACTATCATTATTTTAATAGGAAAAAAAAGTACTCATAAACTGATGCTTCAGAAAACTCTTCATATTACCTTAATCAAATACCGAGTGATGTCACGTCCCGCAATATCTAAACGACGCGTCAAATGATTTAAAGCATATCCTTCGTACACCGGACAAATGTGTGTTACACCTTCACCACTATCAACGACAACACCCGTAAGTAATCCTTGATGATAAAGTGTCAATACTGCCTAAAATTTCCAAGGAATATGCATTCCATCAGATCTTAATAATCTCAATAATTAGCAAATAGCGGGAATGGATACAAGAAACGAAAATATTTGCTAAAATGCTCTGATTCAGAAAATACCGAAAAAAAAAAAAAAAAAAAGCATATTAAATGATGCTTCAAATATTTGACTCTCAAAAAACGTCTAGATTTTGATCTCTTAAAAACTTGAAATGGATTAAATGACTAATTATAAAACTTTTTTCCAGGATGTTAATATTCAACTGCGTGAAATGAACTGCAGTATAACTGAACCAAATTGCATTTAATTCTAGTGATTACTTTAAGTATATGATCTTTAGAAGTCTATATTTTGGAATCTTAAAAAACGACTAAACATCAAATGGATAATTAAATGATTGATTAGAAAAGTCTTTTCTAGGATTTAATATTCATTGACTGAGGTGAGTTGCAATATGGCCAATTAAAGCAAGCTGTGTTCATGATTTACGGTTCTAATAATCTTATTGACATAGCGTTTGAATACTGTTTCTCTTCGACAAAGAATCAATAAATTCAAAATTTTCATATGCATACCTAGAAAACTTACTTGCACAGCAACATAGAGGGAATTGAAACCATACTGCTCGAACATAACTTGAAAAAGTTTCTCACGATTACCACTTGGATTTAACGGTGGTTCAGTAAGCAATAATTTGCAATCCTTAAATAAGTCACGTCAAATAATACGCCATAACATGCAACTAAATTTCATCTAAGTCATACTAAATTAAATAAACGCCCACTAAATTAATCACGTCAAATAACATGCCATAACATGCAACTAAATTTCATCTAAGTCATACTAAATTAAATAAACGCCCACTAAATTAATCATTCTTAAAGGAACATCATCAAAGACTAGATTAAAAAAGAAAAAACGAAAAACAAAAAAAAAAAAAAACAAAAAAAAATCATACTTTTGGATCAATATCCATCTTTTCTGGACCAAATGTGTAATCCCATACATGACCCATATCATCCCAATTTCTGACTATTCCATTTTCCATCGGATAACTGCATTCTAACATCTGCCTTAACTGAGTACATTCTTCGCCAACCATAAGATCCTGGAAGCCAACAATGTTGCCGATTCTTTCATTTAACAATAGGACAAACTCGTTTTTGTTAAAAAAAGAGCTTCAAATGATGAAGTGAAAATGTGTACCTTAATTTCTATATTGCCAACTTTTTGTGATGATCGTACCAGTGGACGTCCTACCACTGATGGGAATATATGAGCAGGGAAATTGGTTCCAGCATAACCACATTTCACAAACTAAACTTTACATTTAATTAAACATATCAAAATTTCAGTGTCGTCAATTTGATTTCAAATTAAAAACTGAATCCGGCAAAAAATAGAAACGATCGAATACCCTGAACTTTAGAAGATGATAAATTTTGCTTTCAATTCTAAATTTATTTTTTTCAATAAAAAAGATTACTCCTGTGCCATTGTCTACGACGAGAAGCTTCCGACCTTGTGAATCCATGCTAATGCTTCGAAATAGGCGAAAGAGGCCTTAGCAAGCAACTATTCTCGATTTGTTGCTTATCGCTAATCTTATAGGTTGTATTGTATCTGTAATATGTAAAATCAAAAAAATATCAAAAGAAAAAGTGAAGGCTTGACCATGATGCAAAACTGATGCCAGATCACAAGCTAAACTGTAATTATCAACGATTAATTTCCAAAAAAGTACTAAAGATTAGCAGGAATTATTTTCGAAAACGAAGGAAAAAAGACTGTAATATTCATTAGTGCATATTAGGAATGAAATAAGACGAAATGGAAAGAAAAGTACCATTCTACTCAAAATAAAGAAAAGAGAAATAAGTGAAAGAGAAATAATGCATAAATATGCGAAAATAACTGAAAAGAAAAGTAGAAATGTTAAGCACATTTTTTAGAAGAAAAAGGTAACAAAACAAATATTTCTGCTATATAGTTAAAGCAATTTTTATGCGCAAAATATTTCGTCAAATTAACGAATGTAACTGTACGAATATTATTTAATGTATGAATAATAAATCTTAGACGTGGCCATCCAACCACCTTGCAAACTTCAACTAAAAACAATTACCGTATACATCTGTGAAAACCCTAAATCTTACACATCTATGAAAACCCTCCGAACGTTGCGTAATGTAACCCCCCAACCCTTAAGGAAATCCCAAAACATACTTCATATATAAGCAAATATAGAACACCATTTTCATGACTCATTAATTGCGCTTGTCAAATTACGGTAGAAATGTTAGCGTTTCGAGATCATTTTGAGCTAAATTAACGTTAAATGATAAGATGATATGATTGTGGTTAAGTTTTCTGGTTTTCGGTTTGCGGTTTCATAAATCATAGATGCCACTTAATAATTGGTCGTAAGCAATACTTTTACTTTGAATAGTTTCAATTATCTAATCAATAAAACTATCAACTTTCCAAAAATATTGGATATGATGAAAATTTAGAATGTTAAACATTAGGTTAAATTATCGATCTGTTGGATTGATCATTCTCCTATTAAAAACTTTATCTTAGTTATCATACAGCTCATAATATTACATTAATCACTTGAATATTAAAAACTTAATCTTAGTTATGATTGTCACCTTTCATAATTAGCTTATTAAAAAATTTTTGAAATATAATCCTGAGATTGATATTATTTAACCAAATTATTTGCTTTTTCTTTCAAATGAATGACTTATAAATATAGAAAAAATTTTTTGCAAATCATAAAATCAATATTATTCATTTGTTAATTTCTTTGTTCATCTTTATTAATATTTTTCCTTTTTTTTCTACTTACACATGATTCATAAAATCATTAATGTATCATGGGAACAAATTATGTGAAAATATTCCAATAATTATACGATAGTAATTCGTTATACAGTATTTCATAATACGGTAGTGCTTCGCTATGCGATATTTCATTATACGATTGTACTTCATTGTACAAAATTTTGTCATACAATTCACTTTAATCAAATATGTATTTATTTCATTTTTATACGATATTCCATTGTTCGGTAGTACTTCGTTATATGTTTTCCATTATAGGATAGTATTTTGTTGCACGGTATTTTTATAAACAGTATCTATCTACCATACGATATTTCATTATACAACAGATACTGGCATATTATTTAATTGCTCGATGAATAGATGAATTTATAACAATCATTTAATGATTCATCTAAATATCATGCACCAGTATTAGCAATTGTGGTGTAATGTGTAAGTTTTTTAATATCAATTTTCACTTAACAATTCAATTATGCTGTAAATGTAACTTTGAGAATGATAGTTTATTGCCCATTTTGCTTACTCAAAAATGGAAAATTTGGGAATGTTTTTTAAAATATACTGAAATATAAAGTAAGCTGCAGCTAAGTTGCTCTTATAGATATTAAATTATTATTAGTTTCCAGTAATCAGAATTTGGCTCTAATAATAAATTTTTATCTTTCACTTTTGTAAAAGAAAAAACTGAAAGCTTTTCAGTATACTTTGATAAAAGTTTCATTTATTGCTTTTGATTTTAGCAATAATTAAGAAATGTAATATTTAATTTGAACTGAATCGCATTATTACTATGTGTTTCCGGTGTATGTGATGGAACAAATTTGTTTTTTTTTTTTTCCAAATTTTATTCATTTAAAATTTCTTCAAAAAAAAAATTTTTTTTCGCAATTTTTTGTTGTTTTCATCTGAGTTTCATTTAATTTTCTGCATATTTCACAATTACTGTTTGGAATTTTCGATAATTTAGTCCAAGAATCTCCAACATTTTAATAAGTGTTTTTTATTACTTCAATTTTTAAAATTTCAATTTCTGACATCTAAATTAAATTTTATGAAAGAGATATGCATTATGTATATTAAATATGCACAATAAATTTGTGACGACAATAATATCTATTCAATTTTTAAAACTATTTCGTAACAACTGATCAATTTAATATGATTAGAAAAAGATTCCAATGAATTTAAAATGTATTAAATATACCAATTTTTATTTTTGCACAGATTAAACCATTAATTTAAATGCTGGAGTTTAAATTTTCATAAAAAATTTGTTTTATAGGGACTTTTCGAAGTAAAAAATAGAAAACAAAAAATTAAAATCTGATGTTCAACAATATCGATGAATTCTTTTTCAAGCCTATTTATTTTCTCTTTTTTATCACCGGGAAGATGGCAGTTAGGATGAAACAAGTTGATTTAAAAATAGTAAACAAAATGACGTGAGAAAAGATGAAAACAGTAGTGATGGAAGTTGACTTCAACATCAAAAAAAGCAGAAAATACTGAGGCGGAAAAAATAAGTTTTTTTTTTGTTTTGACTGAAATGAACCATGAATTCTTCTTCACTTTCGTATTTTAAGAGAATGAACAATGAAAAAGGTTGATAGAGTAGGATTATATTGCAGAAGAAATGAATTATTGATTTTTTCTTTGCCAGTCTACTTTTTAGATTTTTAATTCTTATCTGCCGAAAATATGAGAAATTGATATTGTAAAATATAATAAATGAGATTTTCAGCCAGTGCTGTTTCATTTTTGTTGCAACAAAAGAAGATTAGTAAAGTAAATTTTTTGTTTCTTTCATGGCTTCTTTAATTTCTGAATTTTAAGTTTGCATAAGAATGTCACTTGACATAAGTAATTGATTGTCTAATTACAATTTTGTTGTTAAAAATTTGTGATTTAATTTCAAGACTTAAAACACTTTTAAAGAGATCAATCATTTCTTGTTTGTGTACTTTCTGATAAAAAATTCAAATAAATTTCTCATTTCTTTTATTATTCGCTACAAACTCAAACGACTTTTTCCCTAATGACTGAGCATTTTGCTAATTTGATTAATACCAATAAGCTAGACATTCGAAATGTTTGCAATCAGATAATGGATAATAATAATCATATACTGTAATCTACAAAACTTGATAATTGGACAGTCGTATACTTTACTCTACAAAAGTCTCAGTGGCATGTTTTAAAGGTTGTTGAATTCTTTAATAAAAATAAAAATACGGTACTTTTATTAATGTCAAATGTGTTAGATTTCTTTATGCTTCTTGGAACATAAATAAAGTTAAGAAATGAGAAAAAAAATGAAAAAATTTTATGTAGCACTACAATCTAACTTCTGAAGTTTTGAATTTTACGCAACAATATGATCTAGCTTCTGATTTTTGTGGAATAAGATAATCTAAATTTTGAACCTTATGCAGTAATAAAATCTTTAACATAATTTTGCCATATCTTAGTCCATTATTTTCATTAATTATTTTACTTGTTCAAAAATATAGTCTTATTTTTGAATCTTGTAACGCAGTTCAATTACTGAATCTTAAATAGTAATGTAGTCTATGTTTTGAATCATATGTAATAATCGAATCTTATGTAATAGTTGAATATAATAGAATTTAAAGTTTGGAATTTATGTGGTAACATAATTTTATTACAATGATCTTTCTTTTTTTTTTTTAATTTGATTTACCAATTAATTAAAAATATCCTGTATTTTTTTGATTTCCCGAACATTTACAAATTAATCAAAACTCACATTCTCTGCATTCTTAGAAAAACTTTTTCAAATAGAATTAGTTTCACTTATCAATGATTTCATTTTTTTTTTTTTTTTTTGATAAAATTAATTTACCTTCCACACAAACAAAATTAATATTTATTTTTATATAATAAATATCACTAGAAAATATGCAGATGTTTAATCTTTTAAAAAAGTTGATGATATTAGAATAATAATAGAAAAATTATTTTTTCGTCATTTATTAAATAATTTAATAGGAAAACGATAAATAATTTTCCAACTAAATAAGCAAGTTATAAATTAATTTTCATGCATTAATTAAAAAAATTGTTAAATAGTTGAAAATCCTAATTGGTTTAATTTAGATATTTAGGCATATTTTTATTTGTTTTTTTGCACTTTTATTTTTCGGTGAAAATTAATTACTCTGATTAAAGGATACTTTGTTATATATGATTACTACTTTGGAAGAAATTTCTGGAATATTTGCAAAAATGAAAAATATGACTGCATTGATCAAAACATAAAATTCTAAGGTTTTTTAAATTAAATGAGAATGAATTAATCTTTCCACTTTTTATTTCAATTTAATTTTCGAATTTGGATAAGAAATTAAAAAAAAAAAAAAAAAACTCGAAAACTGCTGTCCTTTGAATGTACTTTGATTCATATCGTTCATTTCAAAGCACAAAAAAAAAGAAATTATCCATTTTAATATCAATAATAAAACAATAAAATGGGTAAATGGTACGAAAGAATACGAATGATTGATGAAAATGAAACTGACAGGTGGTTTGTTCAAAAAAAAAAAAAAAAACGAAAGAAAACAAAATGAAACTTGTTAAAGAAAAAATTTTTTAGAGAGCAAAATTTTTTAGTTATTGATGTCTTTTTTTTTTTATTTCTTGCTTGTTTCTTGAAAACAAGCAAGAAATAAAAAAGTTTGAGTGCGTGAAATTCATTACTTTGCTTTTTTTCTAGGAAAAGGAAAAAATTTTTTTTGAAACAAAAAATTGAAATTACTTCGTTACTTTCAGTATTTAAGCACAACAAATGACATGTGATATCATTATACATACATATGTACACTTTTTTAAATTTTCGATTTAAAATTTGCATATCTACTGAATCATTTCGGATAGTTAAACTTGTCGATGGCTATTGATATATTTTTCAATTTTCGAAATTTTTGTTTATAACTTAACATATTGCAGATAAGCTGCTCTGCTTTGTTCGCTTTGGTTTGTAATTTTCCGAACATTTTAAATTTGTTGTAATGATGTTGTTCGAAAAATTTTTTTATTTGATTTTTAATTTAACTAAAGTTAAAAAAGAATAATTTCTAAGAATTTCCTAAATCATGAGTCTGGAAATATTTCCGGTTTATGTTCAAATCGGAATTTTATGCTTTTCTATTTGAATGCTTTCATTTAAATAAATAAGTAGTGAGTGGAAATAATAATTATTATTTCTTGCTTACAAAATGTAAAAAATAAATAACTAAATCATTAGTTGTTGTAAACATTAATAATAATTATGATTATTACAATTATTGTTAGTATTATCATTGCTATTATTAGCACTTATTTTTTACAACAAATAAACAAACGATAATTAATGTGGAATTTTGATAAGCCATTGTTTACACAAACAAACAAATGATTATCTATTATTTAGATAAATAAACAAGCAAAAAGTAAAGCAAAATTTTGATCACTTGTGATATGATTAGAAATTTAATAATTATCATTAAACTAAAATTATTTGCACTGAACGAATAATTTTGAAAATGTTGTTAGATAGCGATTCAATTGTAACCTATCATTTGTGCTATAATTTTCAAACGCTTCACTACAACATTGAGCAAAAGCTGCTTAAATTTATTTTAATCTTAAATTTCTTCAGTTTTGAAGTTTTAATCTTTGTTATTAGAAGAAATTTATTTCTATTCACTTTTTTAAAGTTCATGCATCAAAGTAAACTTCGAATAAATATTTAAAAGTAAAAGAATCAAATAAATCTTTGATGAGTGAAAAGAAGCAATTAATGCATGTTTTTAATGAATAAATAATAAATTAATGAAAATAAGTGAAAGTGTCAAAATACTTCAGAAATGAAATTATCGTTTGACTTCGTATTTTCAAGAATACTTAGTTCTTTTAAAAGATGGAAACCAACATTTCAACAAATAATCAATAGCCAATTTGCCGCACTTTTTTTTTTCTTTTTTTTTTTTAATGATTAATTAAAATAAAAATGAAATTTCAGAGCTTTCAAATTTGTGCATTCAGGGATGGCATTTGAAACCGATATGATTGTTGGACCAGATAAACTGGAAAGTAATTTTGATTCTCAAAGCTATCTTTGGGTATCTCTTTTTAAATCTATAGCTTTACATCAGAAATCTATAGATAATGGTGTATAAGAAGGATAAATTTATATACATCTTTGAAAAAATAATAAAATTTATAATAGGAATTTTAAAACTCGAAAGAATTGTAGAACTTAGACAAGGAAAATAATAAAGCATATGCGAACTAGGATTAGGAAGATAAAGCAGTCAGTTCAAGTTTATTATATTAGTTCTTACATTCAAAAACGAAAAAATTTAAAATGAGTGGGGTTAAATAATTATTTGCATCAATTATAATTTTAACAATTAATGGTTAAAATACCAAAAATTCAAAATTTTATGAAAGATTTCATACCAAAAAGCTTTAAATATTTTTAAAATATAAGAACGAGACGCAAATTAAATTGTTTCAATCGAATTATAAGCTGCTTAAATAGAATTACAATTTAATTTGAATGGTAGCTACGATTTTTATGCTTTTCATATTGCTGAAGCTTTAACATAAATTAAGCTTAGGCTTATTTTTTCATGTAAATTTTCACCTATCATCTAAAATTAAATTATATGAATCATAAAAAAATCTAAGCTAGGCAAATAGAATATGGAAAACTTAATGAAATAATTAAATAATAAAGAAATTTTTTCTGACAAAATTTCAATAGCAAATATTTTTTATGGTTGAATTTCAATTTTATTACCTTTAATTTAAATTGATTCCTTTAATTAAGGATTTTTATCAACACATTGATGATCCGGCAATGCAAATGATGATCATGCTATTACCGATTATTGCTGAACGAATTGATTGCTATGATTCGCTTTTAGACTTTGGTGCCGGACCTACCATACACGTTTCGGTTGTATTCAGGAATAAAGTAAACAATGTAAGTGATATCATCTTTTCTGGATAAGCTTTTCATTATTTATTTTTGCCAAGTTTTCCGGATATAATAAATTGATATCGATGATTATTGGTTAATAAATATCGATAAATAATTATATTTCGTTTTCTATTTTTTTGAAATTATGATGTGAAGAAAAAAAAAATAAAAATGAAAACAAAATTCTAAACAACTTTTTCGTTTTTTTCTTTTTAAAATAGCTGGCATTCATATCATTTGTTTCCCTTTTTTATTTTCTTGAGATGAAATTTGAAAATATTTTGAATTTTATCTAACCATTGTTAAAACATTGAGCACAAATACTATTTAAAAACTTTTAAGTGTAATATTACACATAATATTGCACTTAAAAATTTTTAAATATTATCCGTCTAAAGAAAGAGAGAATATTGAAAGGCAGCACTAAAAGTTACTTTTTCTTAGAACTTCGCTTTTTTTTTTGCTTTCTCTTTTGATATCTCTCAGATGAAACTTGTCGAAAATTTTATTAAGCTGAAGTTGAAATTTAATTTTGAAAAATTTTGAGACTTAGTATTAACGATGATGAAAGATAGTACTACAATTCACTTTCTTTTTTGATTTTTATTTTTTTTCTTTTTCTTTTTGATATTTTTTTAGATGAAAATTTTCGAAACTTCAAAATTTTAGCCAACTGATGTCCAAATTTCAGAAATTTATTGCAAAAGTAACGTCGTGAAAAAAAAAAAAAAAAAAAAAAAAAAAAAAAAAAAACGAATAAATTGTTTACCAACATTAAAGCGAAAAAAGAAGTATGGCTTCTATAACACATTAATATAACGGTTGGTTTAAAAAAAAACTTTTCCTTTACAATAAATGAAAAGAATTTTCTTTTTTTGAAATATTTTGTTCGTTTCTTTTCTGCTCTTTTTATTTCTTCTTATCGAATAGGAAGAAATTATTTAAAAAGTCAAAAAAGGGAAAAGAAAAAAAAAGGAAAGATTGATGCCTAGGTTGTTATTTCCAATCAATTTAACGAAAACAAATTTTGTAAATTTGATAAGTGCAGACTGTAAAAATTTTAATGATGCTTAAATGAAATAAGATTAAATGTACTAAGAAATTAGCAACCTAATTTGAAACAGATGATTATCTTCGATAGTAGCTGCTTAAAATTAAGTTGGATATTAAAATTTTTGAAAAATTTCTCGTATTGATTGATGAATCACCAATAAAGAAAACGAGTTAGTTGGGATTTACATCTTAATACTTAAAGGAAAGATCTGTGGTTCAACTGATTATTTTAAAAAGTTTTTGACAAGAATAGATGAACCAAACATTTAAAATTCCATAAATTTAGAGAGAAGAAAGTTTCAAATATGCATGATTAGCTAAAATTATTGCAAGAAATGAAAGAATGAACAATCGATTTTCTAAAATTTCCAATTTTAATTCCAAAAAATTTTTTGAAAAATACATATGTACACACTCAAAAAAAAAGTGATTTGCACTATTTCAACTGATCAGCCAATACTCAGCTTAAATCATATTTTGTACAAACTTATTTAATAAATACTAGTTTGTAGATGAAATAAATTTAAAGTTGCATTTTGGACATATTTGGCTCATTTATGAGCAAGGATTTACATTGAGATAAATATTTGGATATGCTTGGCTCATTTATTAAACGCTAATTTATAGATAATGCAAACTTCAAAAACTATTTTCGCCATACTTGGCTCATTCACCAAAAACTAATTCATAGATGAAATAAATTTCATGTTTTTGGACATGCTTGGCTCTTTTAACAAACACTAGGTTACGACAAGATGAAATTCAGACTATGTTATAGATATATTTGGCTGATTATTTGCCACAAAATCGTAATGAATTATTACGATGGACAACTGGTCAAAGTTTATTTGACTGGACTCCGGTACTTAAAATGATTGCCTCAGTTGAAGGTTCCGGTTGGTTACACCTTAAAGAAATGGAACAATACACCAAATCAAAGGTTTTAATTTTAAAAGCATAAGTGATATTATTGAAATTTAAATTATCTGTAAAGTGCCAATAATAAAGAGAAAAATAGAGATTAAGGAAGTAATTAATAAAGATGAAGTAATCAAATAATTACGATGAAATATTATTGATTAATTTTAAAGAAATGTCAATATATTGTAAAAAATCATTGTATATGCGTGTATATGCGTGTACTTTAATTTTTTTAACAGATTCGCTCAATTTTTCATTGTAATTGTCATGCCAAACCATCGATAAGTGCTCCAGAGATTCTTCAAAATAATTTCGATGTAAGTGAAAATAATGAGTAATTAAGTTATATACATTTCACATATTCGATAATTGATATTAATGAATAATAATTCTGTAATCAGTACTAAAGCAGTATGAGATATTCTGAATTATGCCTCTGATATAATACGCAAATACGAAATTTTAAATCATTTTTTATTCACTGATAAAAGTTATGATTTCAATTTTTAGTTTTTCAAATTAAATTTATTGGATGGGATAGATTTCTCTAAATTTATCGTTTATTTATTTTTCTATTATTTTTTCATTTTAGAGTTTATTCATTTTAAATCTTTAAAATTTCAGATAGTTGTAAGCATTTTTTGTTTGGAATATTGTAGCAAAAGTGAAATGGAATATAAAGAAGCAGTACGAAATGTTGCAGATCAAGTAAAACCTGGAGGTGGAACTTTAAATTTCTTTTTTTTTTTTGCTCCTAGGAATTTTTAAAAAAGGACGAATAGTCAACTAAGATCAAATAGGAAGTCATATATTCAAATAATTAATTTAAATTGGAATTAAATAAAACTTTTACAAAGAAAATGTCAAAATTATGTATTATATTTAAAAGTATAATTTATAATTTTTATATTTGTTCTTTTATATCTTTGAAATATAAAAATAAAAATATAGAAAATGTAAACTTCTAAAAAAAATATATAAATTTGAAATTTTCTTTGCTAAAAACATTTATTACAATTCCACTTTGATTTTATTTATTCTAGTTTCAATTTTTTATTTATACTTTACATAAGAAGATATTATCAGTTGAGACCAAGCAGGAAGTGAAATTCAAATATTTAGTAATAAATGTAATATTTTTATCGAAAAAAATAATTCGGAAAAATGAAAAAGAATTGAATCTTTTTGAATCTTTTTTTTTTTTTTGAAATCAACTACAAAAATTTTATTTTTTATTTGAATATTCAAATTTTATTTGAATATTCAATTTCAGAAACAAAAAAATAAATCAAAATTTTGCTTTTATTTTTTAAATATTTCGAAACAAAAAATTCAATTTGTCCTGTAAATTTCTGAAATTAAAAAAAAAAAAAGGAATTGGTTGATCTGGGAACAGAATTATATGCGATAAAATTTTCGAGTTTTTCTTTTTCACTAATGGTATATCTTTTAATTTGTTTTAAAATAAAATTAAAGTTCGATTATTTGATGAAAAAAGTTATCCATTAATCATCTTTTTCAGGTTTATTTGTAATGGGTGGTGTTTTAGAGGAAACGTGGTGCTCATTTGGCGGACGTAAATTTACGTGTTTATATCTTACCGAAAATTTATTATTTCAAGCATTACGTGAAGCTAATCTTTTAGTAGATGAACAATCGAACATTTATTATTGTTCAAATGGTATTTTCCTTATTTGTTGTAAGAAAAAAACTTCTAACTTTTAAAAAATTTAAAACTATCCGTTTTAAATTTTGAATATCTCCTTTTTTTTTTTTTTTTTTTTTTTTAAATTTCTTGTTTTACTACCAAAAAAAAAAGGTGAAAAATGATTCATTAAAAAAAGTTGACTAAATTATTGAACAAATATATTAGAATGATTGATTTAAATTTTTCAGCTTTTTTTCTTTATTTTAAAATTCTGTTATATACTGCTTCCATACTAGCACATTAACTACTTAATATTTTTTAATTTTGTCAACTTTCCAAATGATTTATTTATTTATTTATTTTTGAAAATACGATATGGAAAGTATGGGATTAATTAATTACAGCATTTATCATTTATATGTTTGATTTATAAGGAAATAATTATTCTAGTTTTTGAAACATATTTAATTAATTCAGTAATTTATTTCTTGAATGAAACAATTCATTGTAATGTTTCTTCTTTTTGATGCTGAATGGAAGTTTAGAATTAACAGATTTCATTTTCACTTAATCTGCGTGATGGCTTGGTTACGTCAAATTTTTTACTTCCTTTTTTTTATTCAAAACCATGAAAAAAATAATATATCAGACGTGTTTACATTGAACATCTTATGACAGAAAAAATGATTCAATTACTACCATGCCATTAACAATTTGAAAAAAAATTTTTTTTTGAGAACAATTTAAAAAATGCATATTTCCGTGTTACGTGACTTTTTACAAATCAATTTTTTTCCCATTACGTTGACAGCAAGAACAATTAAAAGTAAATGAATGAAAAAAAGGATAGAAGGAAATGAATGTAATTGAACACGTCGATTCATCTTCCACTACATTCAAATCTTGCTTGAAAAGGAAGTAAATCTCGAGATGTGACAGAGAAGAAATAGAAAAGCATGAGGATCATCAAATTAAAAGTATTATTAAAATTATTCATTCAGTATTATCGAAGTCTTCTACTGCCCATTATCGAAACTTGTTTTCAGTGGAATTTGTCAATAATAACATTAATCGCATATTTAATATGTGTTTGTTTTTATTTCAAATCTCATATTTACTAATTTTCGCCAATAAATAATAGTTCTTAATTATTTCGCTCATCTATCATTTATTACTTCTATATGACAAATAAAATTGGACGCAATGAATTCCAGAAAACATTCGAATGAAAAAAAAAAAAAAAAGGACGAAAATTTTTAATAAAGATTGAAAATACAAAGTGAAAAAACGAATAAAAATAAAGTTGATGGTTTAAAATTCAAATTTCAACAAAGATTTTCAAAATTTTGTGAAAAGAAAGTAATTATTAAACAAGCAACTGAAATAGAAAATATTGATAAATTTATTGTAGTAGCTTTGCTTACCAATACTTTCGTTTCATTTTTTTCAGTCAGTGTGATCAACGATTTCATTCCTCCTAGATCATTCGTTTGATCGGACTTTCCTGATATTGATTTTAGTGTAGATGCAAGTTGAAATTCCGGCAGTTCCGTTTCAGGAATAGACTGGAATGTTTCAGCTTCCACATTTAAATTCGATTCTGATTGTAAATTAATTTTATCAGTCATGCCAGAATCAGAATTGCTTCGTATTGTTTCAGTTTCTTCGATAAATATTGCGGAATCATTTGTCATTGTATGAAAATGTGTCGCTTCATGATTTATAAATGTTTCAGAAGTAGATTTTAATTCAGGATTTGTCTCACTTTCCGAACTATCCGTAGTTAACGAAATTTGCGTAGCTTTCATTCCGGAATTTTGATCTTGAAGAGTACCGGATTTATTTGTAGCTATTTTATCCGTGTCAATATTGTCGGTACGAACAAGTGGTACCAAATCTCCGGACAACCATGACACGCCAATTACGTGCGTTGAAGCTGGTTTAACGTGCATCGAACCATCTGCACTTAATTCTGCCTCTAAATCACTGTACATATGACTGGAATTAATTTCTTCTGTATCAGTTTTTGTCATTGTTGAATCCGTATTTGATATTATTGTTGCAGTTGTTGATATTTCCTGAAATTTCCAAGAAAAAAAATTTTGCTTTTATCAATTCGAAAAAAAAAAATCTTTGAATTAAAAAGGGAAGTTTTTTAAATTGTATTAAATCATATGAGCTTATGAATGATTTGAAAATTACATTTAAATTAATTGAATTTATATTTTCTTTTAAATAATTTTGGTTTTTTAATTCAAAATTGCAGATTTATGTTCAAAATTGAAATAATTGAAATACTGATAATTCAAATCAAAAAATAAAAAGCAAAGAGCTGAAAGTGCTGACTAAGCTAAAAGTTTAGATGACATTAAGCTGTATTGGATGAGTTATTTCAAAGCATTTCTTGATTTTTAATCTAAAATAGTAAATTAAGTTCAGGATTAAAATGATCGCAGTACTAACAATTTAAATCGAAAGTCATAAAAATAAAAAATTGATAGTAAAATTTTGAAAATATTTCAATGTTCATCAATACTGATCCATGAAAACTTATAAAATTTTATTACTACATTTTAATTACTTAAAAGAAAAAAAAGTATTGATGTATTGTTGCCATTGATGCCCTAACACTTTTGCCCTTACGCTGAAATATTAATGAAAAGGTCAACTTTTTTTTTTTTTTTTTTTTTAAATTTGTAAGTTTGATAGAATTTCAAGTTCGTTACAACAGCAGCAGTAATTGAAAGCTTTTTTCTTTTGCATTTTATCCATGCTTATTAAGAGCTCATTTGAATTTGATTTCACGCACATTAACATAGAGATAATCCACTCAAAAAAATTATTATCAATTATTTAAGAGTTTTAAATTTTACTTTTTTCAATCATTTTGTAAATTCAATTTTGAACAACAAAAATCATTTTAGTATTATCGAAAATTATTCTGTCATTTATATTTTAAGTAATAATTTTGAAAATTCAAATTTGTGCAGTTTATATTGTATAAATTTGAACAGAGTGTACAAGAATCCATGTATATTGGCTTGAATTTTCTCCGAAATATTTAAAAGAAATCTTGATTTTCGAAAAATCAATTTCAAAATAAAGTAAAAATTAAGACATTTATTCATATTATTTTCTAGATAGAAGGAAATTGTAAGTCATATAAAGAAAAGAAATGATTTTTAAGAATTATATCTTGATTAGAGATAAATGATTTATTTCTAATTCAACCTATAAATATTATAGGTTGAAACTTTGAAATCTATTTCAATTTTTAAATTTTTCAGTGAATTTTGCACGTCAGAATAAAATGACTGGCTATAAAGTTATGAAAAAATTCGAAATCGTAATGGAATTAAAATTGTTGAATAATTAGAAATCAAGATTCTTGGGTTAGTTACCAAGAATTCTTCATTTATTTGTGAACAATCATTTGTATTATCTTTTTTTTTATTTCAAACATTACGAATGTTTCTGAATTGTTTTCTTGCATTTAAAATCATTTATTTTACAATAAAAAAGGGAGGAAACCATTAAGTTAGTTCAAACAAAAAATATATTAAAAATTCAAAATAAAGCTATACTTATCAATCATATTAGAAAAAAGTGAGAATGTAATCTAACATTTTGCCGAAACTGGTTATTATTAAAGGACATATCTGATAATATAAAAATAAAAAACAAAAAAAAAGCGAAGTTCCAGCAGATTATTCATTTTTTTCTTTTAACTTTTATTCATATAAAAATTCGTATTTCTGGCATAAAAATAATGTTCAAAATTTCGATTAGAGAGAATAATTCGTTTCAATAAAAATTAATTTAAATTTTCAAAAATTAATCACCATTTTTGTACCAAAATTTTAAAGAAACGAGAAAGAAAACCTTTCCGGGTTAATTTTTTTTTTTTCCAACTTCAATTGGTCGGGATAAAAAAGAGTGAAAGATGATTGCTTAAGTTAGTAAGAAAATGATTTTTTTAACGAACAGTTTTGGAAAAAAAATGTTTTAAGAAATTATAAAGGAAAGAAGATTTTGTAAATTATACTTATCAAATTGGTAAGCAATGTAATGTTTCGCTAATTTTGTAAAATTTGACTTTCAAGTGCTTTATTCAAATATGGTGCTGAAAAGGAAAAAAGAATAGGGAATTTTAAAAATGATTGTAACATAAGCATTATCCTTTGTAATCCTCACCATAATTGATAATTAAATTAGTGTTTTCTTTCAAATTTGAAAAAAATAATTAATGATAAAAAATTGTGTTATGATCCGAAAATTTCTTCCATTTTAAAGAAAAAAAGAAAATGTAAGTAGAAGTACAATAAAATAAAATATAAAATTCATTCCATTATTTTTTTTGTAAAAGAAATTACTCAAGAAATAAATTATAATTGGAAAAAATACTTCATTGTGATCAGTTGTTGAATCATTCGGCCAGGATGAAGACTGACTGCTTTGAGCCAGTCTTATAAGTGACATGTTACTGGATAATAAAATAAATAGCAAAAATGTTAAATTTGACATTATTTGGCTTGTACAGTAGCTTACAATATGAAAATAGGTTACAGTTTCAGATAACTATCAGTCATGTAAATATCAGTCAACAGGACGCAAATGGGAAATATTTGTTATTAGGATTCACAGAATAAAAATGTGGTAGGAAAAGTGGGAAATAATGAAGGAAAAAAAAGAACATCGTTCATCAGTCATTCTCAATATTATCATTTCGAAAAAACCATAAACCGGTTCGGGACTAAAAGAGAGCAATTTATAACTTAACATTTGCGAATAATAAGTTTACAAGTATTGCGCAATTTCAATTGATAATACAAATTTGTGTGCTTCACATGAAATTCCATTCTTTATTAATTGAATAATTAAAACATTGAGGAAATATAATATGCTTAAAAAAATGAGCGAGCCTATCATTCGATATGATTGTTTGGGATTCATTGGACAACTTATTATTATGATTTCTGAAAAGAATCATTTAAAAAATATAAGTGATCATATTTTGCGGCAAATTTACTTTTCAGTAAATTCAAATAAATTTGTAATATTTAGTAAATGTGATAATAATGATAGTAGTAGTAGTAATAATGATAAATGAACAAATAAATAAATAAATAAATAAATAAATAAATAAATAAATAAATAAATAAATAAATGCATATATACTTTAAAAAACCGTACATTTCTTCAAATTTATTTATTTATTTCTTTTTTTATTTTTGTCTGTTACTAAAAAAAGTTTCATTTGCATCTGTTTATTTCTGCAAACAAAATCAGCAATTAATTGATTTTAAAGCCGAGAATAATTAACGACCCTATTTTTGATTTTTTAATACATTAATATTTGAATTAGAGAAAATCCGTTCTTTTTTATGAAAAAATTATTAGAATTATTTCTTTGATTACATTTTTTTCTTTCTCTGTTATTGTTCAGTTATTGGTAATAAGCATCACATGATTGAGTTTCGCAAGTATTTTCTAATTGCTTCACCGATTAAGATTGAAGATTATTAATGTTGAATTTGTTTCAACTTTAATTTTCATAAAACAAATCAGCTGCCTGCCATGTTCCTATTGTCTCATTCTTTTTTTCATTTATTCCAATTCAACTTCATTTCTTTCTTTTTCTTTCATGAATTAATAACAATAAAATATTTCTCGAATATGCTATGAAATGTATATAATTCCTACTTGATGTAAATTTTGAACGAATTTTAAATTATAAGTTTCATAAGAGAAACCACAAATGCAAAAACAAATCTCATTACGGAAGTTTCTTGGATCATCAAAGATCAAAGACCGCATTGAGAGTACAAAGGACGTGACAAATTGAAGTATTCGTGCATCAGTTGGATTTATGGCTTGGGATGCAAATTAGATGTTCACTTTTATTGTCTTGTTGAGTGGAAAAAAAGAAGAGAAAGCGCATGTTTCTAGTATTGGAGGAAAAAAAAATGATACTTTGCAATTGATTTGTAGTTTGGTTGGGACTGATTCTTACTATTGTGATTAGGCTTTTTTATGCATGTCTTACTCAGCATATCACTTTTCGGCTTGAAATGTCACGTCCGACACGACCGCCTTATGCGATAGCATCACGATACAATCACTGATCGCCGTGATTCGTTACAATTAAGCTAATTAAGTCAGACAATGGATTTCATTTTTCCGAAACAAAAAAAAGAATTCATGCTTCCACACGTTCAACATCCAGGATACATATATCTACACACTCATACACATACACACATAACATACAACACACACACACTCATACACACAACCGCACATATGTACACTATGCAAATAATCGCCGTAAGATATCAGTGGCATTGTTTGCCATGCCAAATAAGTTTGTTGTTTTCCCTCCACTTTTGGTCATTTTGTTTCATTTTTAGAAGTTGGCTAAGTTGACCATTGAAATGATTCATTTGTATAGATTGTTCGTTTGTTGTTTATTTCTCTCTTTCTATATATTTGTTTGATAACTTATTTATATTTATTAGTTTGTATAGAAATAATTACTTATTCCACATTTTGTAATTTTTAAATTAGAAATATTTGACTTTTTAAATCTACAATTTATAGTAGGTTAATTTAAGTCTTCATAGTTAACTATTATTCATTAATAAATAATTAAAGATTACAATGTATGGTATCTATTATTTGGGCATTGTTTTGGAAGTAGCCGATGGTCGAGTTAAAATATTACGGAGAACGAAAATTTATCAGTTTAATTGTGAAATACCAGCAAAGATTGTACCCGGCAGTTGGATTAATTTTTCGGCAAGTTTATTTGAAATAAAATTATTATTCATATTTAATGAATTAAATTAAACTTTTACTTTAATCTAATATTGGATTCAATTTATATTATAAAAATCCATTGTATTTTTATATTTTCAATAGATTTTGCTATGTACATTTATTTCAGAACATTTCATATTTCTACTACTGTTTTTGTTAATCAAGGAATCCAATTGCTGAAAGAGAAAGTAGGGTATAACTAAATGAATTATTATATTTTTAATTTTTAACTGTTATTTTATTTGAGCTTTATAGTCAATTATTTAAAAAATTAAGTTCAAATAATCCATTAAAAAAAAAAAGATCTCATATATGGAATAAATATCTTAACTTTCGGAAAAATTTACATTTAAATGGGAATGAAAGAATATATTTTTAATCTGAAAAGAACCTACAGTCCTTATTTTCTGAATGTATTTTTTTTTTTTTTTTCTGAATGTATTTTTTTTTTTTTTTTCAGTTTAATGATGATTCGATGATACCTGTCATTGAACCTTGTCCACCAGTTCTTCCAACTAAAATAGTAAAGTTGCATGGTAATGATGGTTTAACAAATAGCCGAATTTCAGTATGTTTTACTTATAATTAAATTATAATCTTCTATTATCAACTTCTATTATTTATAATTATTTAGCATATCTCGAAAATTTTAGTATGGTTCATTTTTTCCTTGAAAAAATTCTCAAAATGGTCTTGTCTCTCATGGCATTAAGTTTTTCAGATCCAAACCGTCGCGGCTATTCCTTGTCGATCAAGTTTTGATAATAATTTGGAGCAGTATGTTTGGTCACCGCATTTTGAGGTACCTTTGTCTCCCTATGATATTGGTAGAAATTTGCATGATTTAAGATAATTTCACTAAATTTTTGATAACTTTTATAAATGAAGTGATTGGAAAAATATTTATTTTGTTCCTGTTATTAATTTTCGTATTCAACTGTACAAAAGTGCAGCTATTTCGCTATCATTGTTATTCGGAATTTAATACCACTTAATTAATGATGTGTTATTACGATGTAATTTGAATTTGTAGTGGATTTTGGATAACGATGGAATATTTAACAATGTATATGTTATGCCAGACGTTATTTACGTAACCTGGATTGAATTATTAGATGAACCGTTTGCATTGAATAGTAACGTGTTGATGAAAGTGGCTGAAATTGTTCGGCCAGCATACGATCAACTTCCTAAATATGATGCGGTTAGATTTCTTGTAATTGGTCAGTTAATTTATATTTTTTTCAAAAAATTATAGTTTCTTTTTCCTATTACTTCATGTTTTCATATTTGTCATCTTGAATAGGAAGATTTTGTCTAATTCTTCCGATAATGTTCTGATCTTATGGTTCATCATGTTAAAATGTTCAGTGCAGAGAAGAATAGGTTTTTTTTTCTTTAAGTAGAAAGCAAGTTGTAATGAGAATACATTTTTCTTTTAATAAAAGAGTAAGTTATGATGAAAATCGACTTGTAATACTGCAATGCCCTGAAACATAAAGTAAGATTCATTGAACTTTTCAGTTCTTCAAAAATTATTTCTAGTCTTTGAAACATGAAGTAAGTTTCTTCGACCTTTATCAATTTGGCAAGGTACTTTCGTAGATATCGTTGTTAATGTCATGGGAAAATTTAGAGGAATAACAAGATGATTCATTATAATATAGCAGTATTTTTGTATTCTAACGATGTCCACAATTTTGCATATTATTTTAGTCAAAACTATTAGATGGATCGCTTTATGGTAATTAACTTTTTCTTCCTTTTTTTTTTTTTTTTTTTTTTTTTTTTTTTTTTTTTTTTAAGGCGACATTTTTCAGCCATGGGCTAAATCAGAAATGCCAGTCGATTCAGAATTGTTATCAGTTCACTGCTTGGTATATTTCTTCTTCACATTTTTGTGTTAAATTTTAATTCGTTGAATATCGCTGCAATTAATTTGTCACTTCAGTTTTGTGTAATTTGTTATATTGAGTAATATCGAATTTTTATTTTCTTTCCTTTTTTTTAGCAAGGTCGACCCAAGAATAAAATCAATCCTGCTACTCTCTATTCAGGATTAGTAATTTGGCGTGACATGGAATGTAAACGAAGTGAATAATTTTCTTAAAATATTGTATTTTTTCTTTATTTTCATCTAAATTAGAGCTCCATATATTGTTTTATCTGGAACGTTCGGTGGCATTTGTAGTTTTAGTTATTTTTATTGGTTTTTCAAACATTCAAACATTAATCAGATTCGAACGTCTTAACAAAAATAACTAACTTAGCTTAAGGAATCCGGATTTTTAATATTCCATTAATAATATTTTGAGATATCAGTAATTCGGTTATAATTTGTCCTTTCTCTTCCTTCGTTTTATATCTTAAACAAAGATTTTAATATCTTTTTTTCATTGTTCTAGCTATTCTGAAAATATAAATTTACGAAGATCAAATATCATGAATTTATCACATATCCCTCAGTTTTTATACCGTTATCCATTTACTGCTTTAAAATCATTTTTCATTTCACTACAGAGCAGATTGCCTTATGGTCGATAGCAACCGGAATTGTTTACTTCCGTCATGAACAATGTAAAAACATTGCGATAGGTGCTTGGCTTGATTTTGCCGTTCGAAGCACGTTGGTTTCTGTTTTATCATTTTTTCAATTTAACCTAATAATATCTCTCATTCTACATATTTTCGGTTTTTTGTTTTTAAGATTTTTCGCCAGTAATTATAGATTTGAGATCTATATGAGATATTCATTATTTTCTGGTAAGGAATGACGTTTGGCCAAAGTTGTAGTTGTCTGCTGAAGAAGAGTATGCTTGCTTCATAACTTTGTGTTTATTTATTAAATCGTCAGAACTCTCTTTAATTAATGATAACGCCTCTTTGTATGCAATGTTATCATGCTTGTTTGCATTCTTCAAACTCTGCTAAGGAAATTTTAAATTTCATTTCATAATTTATTTCATTGTAACATTTGCAATGCAAGAGCATATTCTTTATTTTATTTTTAAAGCACAGTAAAATGAGGGTTTTAGTTCATAAATAAACAAGAAAATTTTAAACATTGTCGGTATACGGTACAAAATTTTTTGTCAGAATTTTATATTTAATTTTATAGGCGAGATGGTATTTTAGAAGCTCATAAATTGAAGTATTCAAAGAGCCAGATGGTGTTGACAAGGGAAGTTAAAGGTAAAGCTCAGGTAATCCTCATTTCTGTTGCATGAGGAAAAATCAAAATAACATGCGATTGGTTAGGTCCTTCGGTTCATTTGATTTTAATATTTGCATTTGTTTGAATAAATTCCAACTCATACACTTTTTAAATAATATAAGTGACCGCTTTTTAGTCTTACTATTCCTTTTTTGACGAATGAAAAGATTTTGCCAATTATATAATATTCCTGAAAGTTGCAGATATGTGAAAAAATGAAAATACCAGAGAATTTACCCACAAAAGACTTCATTTGGATGAGTGATGTCGTTGGAAAAGTTTGGGTTAATTTGGAGCAATTTAAAAAGTCAATGATGGTTCGATGGAATGAATTAGCTGGAAATACCATGCGTGTCTGGCTTTCTTGTTTCCAGTTTAATTCTACAGTACACTGGAAATTTCATTCTTTTGTCGAACCCAATGAATATGTTAGTTTACATTATATACGTTATATAAAATAATTTGTATGACTTTATGTTCCACGTTTATATGTTTGTTTGTATAGTTTCTGAATTATTTATATGTAATATAATTTGAGCCAAATTCTTATTTTTCGAGATATAAAATATTCATTTCAAACTTTATGATAGATACTATAGGATATTCGAAAGCGTGGTAGAATTTTTAGCTGAATTAGAATTGAAAAAGAAGAGCTAGTAGAAATTAAGCATTATAATTCCATCTAAACCACTGTATCATTAAAATTTATATTTTTTTAGGTAGAGGCAGAAGAAAACGCCGAAAATATTGAACGCTTAGCGGATTTGGTTATATTGTAATATAAAAATTTTCTTATCTTAGTTAAATTTTTAGTTGCATAAATTTTACAAGTCAAAAAAATAGTGTTCGAAGATTTTATGATCATTTCAGAATTTCACAATCTTCAAAGACTAATATTCTTCTTTCCTTTTTTTTTCTTTCGTTTTATTCAATAATTTTTGTCTTCTCAACTGTTTCAAATGTTTTTGCTGTTCATTTTTCAAAATTATTGAAATAATACCTCATATTGATACCAGTGATTTGACTCTTTAACAAGATAATAATCAGTATGATATAATTCTATAATTTTTTCCGGTAATCATTGAGAATCTATCGCAATAGATTCATGTCCAGAAGTTTTTTCTGCAAGGATAGTCTTACATTTGAATTTGAATCTCTTCATTATACGTGTTCTTCCAGGATATTCCTACAGTGTTCTAAAATCATCGCTTTAAAAGTTTCCTAATAATAGATTGTGATTTCAAATCGAATGATAAATATATAATAGATATATAACTGTCCTATAAAAATATTTAGGTTCTAAGAAATTTAATAATTTGATTAATTTTACAACATGTAATATACAGGTATATTATCGATTCATTTCATAAGAGTTTTTGAATATCAATTCGTAGTTAACACAGCCAAAAAAATTCCAGAAGTCGAAGAGTTTCTTAAATATTGTTTCAACTGAATTTTCATTTTTTTTTTTTTTGTTCTGTTTATAATATATTTGTACATTAATAGAAAAGGAATTACAGTCATGTTTTCGATGTTTTGTTTTGGAATTTCACAATAAATATTCTTCATTACTGATAAACTGGTTGTAAAAATATATTACAAGGATTACGCCATTGTGATAATTAGCTGAACAAATTAAAAAGAATGATTTGAGCTGATTGTTTATCCCACGAACTTACTTGGTACTAGAAGAAATTGGGGATTTCTCGACATATTGGATAAATTTTTGTTCTGGACGGGAGCACTTTTTCAGAAATCTGAGATGTATGTCGATAATCTGGTATGTAGTAGTGTTAAGCAACTAATATGAAATACTGGATTGAATGATCGGATGTGCGTTTCTACGTCCTCCGGATTTTAAGTTTCTGGAATATCCTAAAAATTAAGAAGGAAGAGATATGGTCTTACCTGGCATTTCAGTTATTTCTTCGAGTCATTTAGACTATTTCCGGAACTGTACGGCTGAAATTTAAAATATTTATGACAAAATTAAGGTCGTTCATTCAACAACGTAACAAAGTATGAGGCTGCAAAATATACTTCATACTTCGAAATGTTTTTTGGATTACGGTACAACGCGAATTTTGGGTATTAGGATTGGTTTCCTGGATGGCTTTATGAATGCTGTGGGGGTTTGGGTTGACTCGCTTGGATGTGTCTATTCTAGGTGGTCTGTGCGTAGCGTCATGTACATGGGCGTATTTACATCATATTTGCATATGTTGTTATATGTATGTGTTCTTTTTACCAAAGTTTTCCAGGTGTTAGTATCTTTTGACATATATTTAGGTTGGATTATCCGAAAACATAAATCTTTTCGTACGCTCTTCAGAAATGCACTTTCTTCTACACGTGGGACAGCTAGTATCATTTCCAGACGTGGAAATTAAAACGTTTGATATATAAGGTAGAAGGGTAATAAATATGCTTGATTTTTAATCGGTGAAGTTTTGCAGGGTATTATTCATTAGACATATAAAATGAGTAAGATTCCACGTGATACACTATTCGAATGTGTCAGTGAAGTGTTGAAAGCATCGAAGGAGAAGAAGAGGAAATTTCGTGAAACAGTCGAATTGCAAATAGCACTGAAGAATTATGATCCGCAGAAAGATAAACGTTTCAGTGGATCCGTAAGGTATAAGCAACAAAATTCATCATCAGCATCAACTAATTCCTTTCTAATGCCTACTAAATGCCTACTCGTTCCATTCACGTGTAGGGTTTGAGCAGGAAGTCGTTTATTTTCAACGGCGTAGACTTTGACCCAGAGTCTTGAAATATTGGGGAGGATTTCATGCATTATTCTTTTTGTTTGTTTTGAAATCCGAATTGATTATTGTTATGGAAATCAATGAACAACAGTAAGCATTGTGTTTCTTTTTGTTATCAAACAAAAAGATAGAGAACTTATGAGTTAGCATGATCGAATAATCAGAATTGTTTGAGATTAAAGAAAGGAAGAACAAAATAGTGATTTATTTTATATTGTTCAATAACAGTGGATGGATAGAATAGAATAGAATGCAATAAGATAGGATCAGTATTATCATAAAGTAAGGATAGAATGGAATAGAGTTTGAGTGAAATAAAGAGGGATGTGATAAAGTAAGATAGGATATGAAGAGAGCAGTTTTTTGTAACAAACTTTCTGGTAGCGTTATTGTTTAATTTTAATGGGTTAATTTAACTTAACTTAATTATCATTCAGGCTGCTTCTTGGTATGTCCAATCCTTGTGAGATAAATATCCTTGTTTAATTCTTTTAGCTGGGAAACTTCATCCAGTTTCAAAGTGATTTAAGGATAGAGGAGTTTGAGATTATTCCTGAGATACCTCTTTTTTTTTTTTTTCGGAACTTCAAATTAACAAAAATTTATTTTATAATTTTTAATCCAACTTTCATTCTGATATGTTCATAGCTTTGCAGGTTATCTCGTTAAAGTTTCGGATGTCGTTAATATGTAGAGATTTTTATAATTTAGGCTGAAAAATATCCCAAGACCGAATATGAAAGTATGTGTGTTGGGTGATCAGCAACATTGCGATGAAGCTAACGCAAACAGTATACCATGCATGAACGCAGATGAATTGAAGAAATTGAACAAAAACAAAAAACTTATTAAGAAGCTGGCGAAGGTTTTGTATATTCTTATTTCTCTTTTTTTGTTCATTTCAATCGATGTTAGATATGTACCATTAGTTATTATTCATTATCATACAGACAAATATGCTACTAGTTATTGTTTCATTTCAAAAAAAAAAAATAATGGTAATGGTTTTTGATTACTTGTCATTATTATGTTATTTCTTAAAAATGTTTCTGCATTTTTCAGGGATATGATGCATTCTTGGCCTCGGAAGCTTTGATTAAGCAGATTCCACGTATTCTAGGCCCAGGTTTAAATAAGGCTGGTAAATTCCCTAGTGTCGTTGCTCATTCCGAACCGCTGATAGCTAAAATTGAAGAAATCCGTTCAACAATCAAATTTCAAATGAAAAAGGTTTAGTATTTTTGTTATTCGGAATGATCACTTAGTATTGCCAAGATTTTCGAATTCTTGATATTTATCAAAGCAAGATTTTAATTGCAGGTATTATGCTTATCGGTAGCAATTGGGCATGTTGGAATGACACCGGAAGAGCTCGTTTCCAATATCGCACTTTCTATCAATTTTCTCGTGTCATTATTGAAGAAGAATTGGCAAAATGTGAGATCTTTGCATATAAAGAGCACAATGGGGCCACCTCAGCGGCTCTATTGATTTTAATTATGTTGGTAACCGTTGCAATTGTTATGTTATCTCGAATGATAAATATTTTTTAATTTATTCGTTTGAATGCAGGAAATCCTCGTATTACACTATTAATCAGTAGAATTTGGTGATATTTTCCGAACATAATCTCAAAATATCTCATTAAGAAGTTCAACTATTAAGTGCGCAGTACTATAGATGTTCTATATTGTTCTATATATATTCTTTACTGGATCACAAATAAATAATGAATATAAAATCCTGCTTCAAATGATAATATCTCTTGTGTAAATTCCAAAGTTTTCCCGATAGTCGCTTACTGGGTTTCATACCTGTCTAATTTCCTCGCTCGGCGTTGAAATTAGATGTGACATTTCATCATCGTGGTGATATCTTTCTATTCGATCAATCTTGTCATGTTATGATATCAAGTAGGTAAGGTTTTTTTTTTTTACAACTTTGGTATATTGAGTTTTCATACAGTACTGTAGCATTAAAATTTGAAATATAAATGAAAATTGAGGGCGAGAATGTTATTAACAAACTATTAAAATCTTTCTCCAATAAATAATTTTGAAAAATCTTGAAAAAATAAGCTAAGAAATTAGATATGGACATTAAATAATTCATTGCAGGACATATTGTTGATGGTACCTTCCATCTACATCGCTTTATCTTATTGTTGCAAAATACTCCGCGATAGCATAGATCATAGTGATTTTTTTTTTTCAATCTGTTAATTACGAAATTTTTTATTTGAAATCTAGATATAATTACTTTTATATTAGTAAATTTTATAATTATTGTGATTTTCATATAAATGGTGGCAAATGTGGAATAAAAAATTGAACTTCAATTTTATTGATTTAGAAAAAAAGACAAAAAACAAAAAATGGGGAAAACTTTCTACTTAGTTGATATTTTTCATCATCAATATACAAATAAAATAAGACTTGTCGAATTATGTAAATTAATTTCAAACAAAAAAGTAAATAATTATTATCTAGGAGCTAATTATTAAAAATTAAGTTTGTTAATATATCATATCTTTCGTTTTTTTCTTGCATCTGAAATAATTTGGAAAAAAAAAGAAAGAAATCAAGTATATATTATAAAATCAAGTATAGAAATCAAGTATATATTATAAAATCAAGTATATATTATAATTTTGCAAGAAAAACAGTTTTGAAACCGTACGAAATAATCAGAATGTAAAATTCTCGAGGAAAAATTTAGCCTTATCTTTTGAATTTACTATTCAAAATTTGACGATCCATTGGTCGAGTTCTTCGATCATTAAATCTGACATATCTTAAGAGGTGTTTAAGTAATACGGTTACATGTCAAATATGTTCGTTTTAAAAACAAATTTATGTTCACGCAACGGATTCATGTTTTTTAAAAATAAATCTTTTCGCTTCAAGCAGTTTATTATATAATCTTCTAGGTTCATGGAACTGGATATATCCATTTTATAAATAAATCTTTTAGATCACACGCAATTTACATTAAACGAACGTTTCATTTCATTTTTTTTCCTTTTCTTTCTTTTTGTTTTTTTTTTTTTTTCTATTAATTCCATTTTTTTGGTTATTTCGAAAGATATATTTGATTAATTTTAAATTTTCATAACTAATTTTATTCAAACAAATTTCTATTCACATTTTATGACCGATTTTCATTCATTTCCTTTTATATATTTATATATTTCTTTAAGTTAGATAATTGTATATTTCAATATAATTTCAAATAGTAAAACAAATTTAGACCAAATGAAAGAGTGGCATCTTTTTTTTTGAAATGAATTTTCCAATAAATATCATCTTGTCAACTTGTCAAATTTCAAGCCGAAAAAACGAAAACAAAAAAAAAAAGTTATAAAAAAGCAACAGTAAAGAAAAAGAAAAAAGAAAAATGTAATAATGGAATTTTTCACATTCATTGACAAACATATATGTTTGAATTATTCCACAAAATAATACATTTAATTCAAAAAAAAATAAACATTTAACTTTTCCTTCCTTTTTTTTAATTTCTAGGCATTAATCAAAAACATTGTTTTAAATTACAATTTTAATAAAAATAAGAGAAAACAATGACTTTGAAAAAAAGTGAAAAACAACAGTAAAGTAAAAAATAACATTGCTTTTCAAAAAATTCAACTCTTTTGAAACTTTATATTATTCTTAAATGGAAATATCATTTCAAACTATTAAATTTTATCTTGAAAAGATTCAGTTTCAATTTTCATTAAAAATAGTTTAATGAAATTTACCACTCAAACATCGCAATTTTTGTGACTTCTTTAATAAAACTATTTCAAGCAAATATATTGACAAAATTTTAAATTAAAATAATAGAAATTAGAAACTTTCTATCCATACATTAGCATAACATTAATATTCATTCTTCAACAAATTTAATTTTAACTTTCATGAAATTTACTGTTCAAATATATATGCAATTTTAATTTTCATTAGAAATGTATAAACTTGAATACAAAGAATATATATATATATATATATATATATATATATATATATATATATTCTTAAAAAGTAAATATTATCTAGGAGCTAAGAGCTAATTATTATAAATTGTTAAGTTTGTTAATATATCATATCTTTCGTTTTTTTTTTATATATTATATATATATAATAAAATTCAATTTCACCACAAAAAAAAAGAAAATGAAAGACATTCCAAATTTAATTTAAAGAAAAACTGAAAAAATTGGTGAATTAATACGAGAATTTATGGGATTTTCACGAAAGAATTTGTTTATTTGGAAGAGTAACAATAGTAACTATCACAATAGGAGGTAATAAATCGTGGTAGTGGGTAGCGGGGGAATTGAGCGAAAAAAAAAAATGCATGGCGGGGGAGGTTATTGGGAGAATAAGAGAGAGAGCGGGTGATAAATAACAGCAAAGAGCCATAAAATTGATTTTTCGGAAAGATTTAAATCAACATTTTTGCCTCACCTCATGACATTGTTCAAAAAGCCACCTTTAGCTGATAATTATTACTTCAATTCGCTTGTCGAGTTTCCTGCGTAAATATTAAGTTTGTATCGGAAGTACTATGTTAGTTTGCTTTGGCTCTTGGCTTAAGGCTACTTGAGCATATTTAAGCCAAGCTCTGAGGTAAGCATTTATCTCATTGTTAATCTTATATAATCTTTTACATACATTAATGTTAATAAATAAAGTTGATGGCGAAAAAAAAAAAAAAGAAATTGAAAAACCAATATTTCCCGTCATTATACTATCCTTTTTTTTTTATTGCCCCATGTAATAATTAAATTTTTTTTTTTGAAAAAAACTGTTTTATATGTTTCTATATATATCAAATTTCTAGTGTATAATGATATTTGAATTTAAATTAAGCAATTATTTGCAGTTGATTGTAAATTAGTTATTTGAAATTTATTTTCGTAAATGAAATTTAGGAAAAAATGAATTTGATAATATGAAATTATCGTACTCGTAAAATAATCAAATTCTAGCTGTTCATATTGATTTCAAGTTTCTAATATAAAGTAAAATTTGATTTCTCTTGAAATATTCCTAAAATAATCAAATTTTACATTCCATTTTTTGAGATTAATTTTGCGCTGGATAAATTATATATATATATAATTACTGCAAAAAACAGAAATGAAAAAATTATTTGAAAGCGAAAAAATGAAGATTTATTTTTCTTTTTCGTTTTTTTTCCTGATATTATATTAATTAAATATTTATATTTCTAAGATAAAAGGAATATTTCATTAACATGTGTTTTGTTCCTTATTTTATTTAGATCTAAACGAACAAGTGATATTTTTCTTCTTTTTCATTTTTTTATACTTAAATGTGGCAAAAAAAAAATTTGTAGTTGCAAGTATTTAACTATTTTGTTCGTCAAATTGAAACTTAATAAAATTCATTCAAATTTACTTAAAATTTGAAAACTTCTTCACCAATTGAAATATATATTTTAACCAATTTGTTGAAATTTCAAACCGTTCATCTGTTGTTGTAATAATTTATTGAATCATGAAAAGTGAGAAATTTCTTAACTTTTTTCATTTCCTGATCATAATGATCTTCGTATATTTGCATAATAAATTTGTATCGCAGGACGATTTTTACTTGTTAATAAATGCATTCACATACAGTAAGATCTGTATTTGTATGATGAATATGTAATGAATAAGACTCATTACTGTAAAATACTATTTTCTATGCGAATAAGAAATAATTTTTTATTCAACATGTAAGGCAAGAAAGAAATTTCTTTCTGTAAGATAATATTTCTTCAATTAAGAAAAAAAAGAAATTAAAAATTAGCTAGAATAAATCCCTTTGTTTTATTTGTTTATTTACTTGTTTATTTATTTATTGATTGATTAATTTTATTTATTTCTTCTTTTATTCTATGTTGTTTTTTTTTTTTGCCAAATGTATTGCTTGTTGAGGTATACATGATCCATAAATAATTATTGGAAATACTTTTCAAAATTTTACCAAACTAAAGGTTTATTTGCTTAATAAAATTTTGAATAACCATAAGCTCAAAATGAATTTCAGAAATTTCTTTCTTTCCTTAACTTATCATAATTGATCTTATGTCTTTACATGTTGTTTTCTTGTTTTAGCCAAGGGAAGTTTTTAATGCATATTTTGTCATAACGAATAAAAATTTAATTAATTTTCCTAATTTTCGTTTTAATAAAAATATTTTTGCGAAGAAGAAATTTGATTAATGATATAAATTTCACAACTTGCATAATACTAACTAGTTTCCTCTTATTTCAATCGAAATAATTTGCTAAAAAAAAAGAAAGAAATTGGAAAGATAATATAAGTTTCGAAAATTTCATACACATATATACGTCTATAATTTGATAATATTTACCAGTGTGGAACAATTTTTCTTTAATTTTGCAATGATATTTATTAGAAAAAAAAGGCGAAGAAAGACAATCAATTGAATATGAATTGAAATTTGAATATAATTTGAAATTCATTGATTTCTTGTTTCTCAATAGCTAACAAATAAAGTATTTAAAGCTATTGAATGGATGGATAAAAATAAAAATTATTGGAAATTTTTCTTTTTTTTTTTAAATGAAAGAAAAGAAATAGAAAAAGAGAAAAGGAAAAGGAAAAAAGAAGAGAAAGAAAGGTAAAAAATAAATAGTTTTATTTTCTTTTTTTGCATTTAATGCAAAAATATTAGAAGTGGTAGAGATTTTGTGTAACAGATTTTTAATAAGTATATTAGATGCATTTTTACGAATAATCATACATAATTTTTAACTGTTTCTCTCTCTCTCTCTCCCTCTCTTTGTCTCCTTTTGAATTCCCTCATTTCTTCAATTTTTTTTTTTTTTTAATTTTCCGTTGTTAGCATTTTTTAAAAAAAAAAAAAAGTTTAAGAAAAGGTATGATTAAATTTTTGGGTAATTAAGTATTTAATGACAGATTTAATTTCAAATTTTTTTCCTTATAACCGTTGTCATAGAAAGTAAACTTTTAAGAATGAAATTGGTACTTCAAAAGTTTTTATTGTATGAGCATGTAAAATGATTGTAATTTTAACGTATTAAAGGGGTCAATTTAATACGATAATACAATAATAATTGTTGAACGAAGTACTGTATGCAAAATAATAATACCATATCGTGTCAGTCAATAAAATGACTAATATGATACGGTATTAATATTTTATAAGATATTATCATTACTTTGTAAAAAGATATATTGTTATTCATTCACTATAGCATTTTTTATTACATATTGTGTTTTTGATTTTGCAAAATTGCTTCAAAACATAATCGAATATTTATTTCTAACTATTCCAATTCTCGCCGTTCATTCAAAATCAAATATGCAATTTTTTACTTCAAAGAAATAAACGAACTTTTTTTCAACCACTTATCAACAACTGTAATTAATTTTAAATTGGAAACTTAACTAATCTTAAGTTGAATAAATATAATAGTTAAACACATAATCATCGATAATTTACACAATATTCCAATCGTATGAATACTGAATATAAAAAGCCTTCCGATATTCTGATTAGTATTCAGAATAAATACATTGATTTCCGGAAAAAGACATTAAGATGCAATTACTTTAAATTGAGCTTGATTTTTCCTTTTTTTCTCTCATGCAATATTTTTATTTTGAAAAAATTCAAAAATGAATTAAAATATGTTTAGTGCTCCGTCCATCATCATGTTATGAAACAATAACGGAGTGACTTATTTTTAACAAATATTGTGTTATTATCACTTCTTTTTTTCTTTTTTTAATTTTGAATTTTATTTATTTCAATTTAAGCAATACATTTCATATTTTTCTTTTTCTCAGCCATTTCAATTTACTTATAAATTTGAATGAATGTTATAAGTAAAATATATGTAATTTATAACTCGTAATTCATACAAATTTTTCTATATTTTCGAAAGAATTTCTTTTGTCGAACAATTTATTCATTTTTGAACTAAAAATCAATAAATGATGATCTTTTTTTCTTATTTTTAGCAAAAGAAATTCATTTTTTTCCCAAAGAAAAGTATGCGTTTGAATTTTTTTTTTAATTAGTGAAAAATTAAATTATAAAACGCATCTATCTATTCAGTCTTTCATCTTTTTTTATCGTTATATTAGAATGTTATATTTATTTTTAAATTAATGAATTTTTTTTCTTCTCCAGCCTTTTTCAAAATATTTTATTCCAGTTAAGGGAAGCAATAAAAATCCAATTTGATTTTTGCATAAATATTTATGAAAATTCAACGGTCAAAGAAAGAAATTATGCATTAATAAAGTTTTATGAATTTTAACTTTCCGCAACACTGTTATAAAATGGAATTACTTCTTCCTCTTCAAAAATATTCTGACCTAAAAAGTTTGGTGCTCTTTGTTGGCCACATCTTAATTTATACTCTTTTCACTTATCCAGAACAATCCGTTTCGTTTTATTCGGTATTTTATAAAAATAATAAAAACATTCAATTAAAAATAGATCCATTTTGCTAAATGATGACGTAATTATTGGTAATTAAAATAAAATGAAACGATCTGATAGATTTGATAAAATATTACCAGCTATTTTTAAACAATACTTTCATAAAAGTCTTTTAATCGAAATCGCTTTTCTTCTCTTATTTTTCATCCATATTTCATAGATCTTTTCCAGAATACTTGAAATTCTTAATATTTCATAATTTATTATGTATAACCGAAAAAAAGAAGATAAAAATATTCATTTTCTTCTTAATTAAATTTCATCATTGTCCATTTGACTCGAAAAAAAAAAAAAGAGAAAAAAGCTTCTAAAAGGACAAATTTCTTTCAATTTTAATTTATACTCATTACTTCTAAATGTTTAAAATGTTGACAAAATGAGAAATGAAGAAATTATTCAGTTCTTTCATTCACATATTCTCTTTAATCATTTTTCTTTTATAACGTAAAAAAAAAAAAAAATTTAGACGAAAAATTAATTTATAAAAATTCAGGTAACACAGAAATACATATTTTTTTTTTCATTGTTTTTCTAAGATTTCTTTTTTTTCCATGTTCTTCATGATTTAATAGTAAATTGAATTATTTTTCTTTGTAAATGTTTTGTTACAAAATGTTTAATGTTTTTGATTCTTTCCTTTTTTACCTTTAATATAAATTTTTCAATCTTTTTTATGTTTTTTTTTTTTTTTTAACTTTTCAAGTGTTCTACTTTTCTAAGCTAAAAAGTGGTTGAAAGTATAAAGATGTTTCCTTTGTCGTACAATTATAATTTACGATCGAAGAGTTGTAGCAATAAAAAAAAAACCGGAAAACAAGTAAATCCGGTTTATTAAACCGGATCATATAACCGCAGTCTTTATACGCTAATTTATTATTTCATCAGAACAATAGCATTAGGCGATATTTATAAAGTTTATTGGATATTTTGCAGAAAAATTTTCTTAGAACTTTCCCGATGTTATGAGAAAATTTTATAACCTAATTTTTTAACTAAAAACAGTAACAATATATAATAAAAAAAATGAAAAGAAATATTATGTGCTATATAAATGGCTTATTTAAATTTATTGGCTCGAAATTTGAGAAGTTTTCCTTCTACTAATGTTTAAATTTAACTGGGAAAATAGTAGCCTACCAGAAATTACCTTTTCACTTCATTTACTTACATTTTTTCTATTTTATTATACTGCATGCAAAATTTCTCAACATTTTGCATTAATATGACTTTCAAGTTCTTTTTTAAACTTTCAAAAAGTTTTTTTTTAATTAATGTGGCTTCTAAATCCTTTTAAATTTTTAAAATGTTCAAATCGGCACTGACTTTCGAGTTTCTTTAAAATTTTGGCAAAGTTTAAATTAATGCGGTTTTTCTGAGTCTATTTAACTTTTTGAAAAATTTGCCTTGATACTATAACTTTTGAATTCAAAAATAGATGCATATATGTGTGTAAAAGTTAATTTCGTATGAATAGCATCCATGAATAATAAATGAGCATTTTATTTGATTTTTTTTTTTTTACCAGAAGTTTTGAAAGAAGTAATCGAATCTTGAGAAAAAAAAAATTAAATGTGATAGATATCAATTAAAGGAAAAAATGAAAATATAAAGCTACTTTCGAAGTTTCTCAATTAATAAGTTTTTTTTTTCTTGTTCTTTCATTAGCAGTATTATAATATGTGAATTTTTTTTTCTTTTACTTAACTTTGAACTCTTTAGCTTAAACAAAATATTCCATTAATTTTTTTATTTTTAGAAAAAATCAAATTTTATGAAAGCAAAATAGAAAAATAATATTTCAGCAGCAATTCGTTTCAGGATTTTTTTTTTTTGTCAAATTTTTCATATTTGAAAGTTTTTGTTCAAGTTTAATTAAATATTTAAATATGATGATTTTAAAATCAAATGTAAACAAATCCAATTCATATTAATCAAAAAAACAAATAAATAAATAAAAGTAAAAAATAAAGCGATATTCATGAAATGTAAGCGTAATAAAAAGTATAATATGCCTAATAACGGTTTTTTTTTTCAGTAAATGAAATAGTTTCAAAAAATTTAAAAAAAAAAAAAAAAAAGAAACTGAAGAAAAAAATTAAATTCTTAAAAAAAAAAAGATAAAGGAAAGAATAAGATTAGGAATGAAAATTTGAAAAAATTTTCGTGTATTTGATTTGTTTGTCTTTTTAGATTTCAAATATTTACTTTTTTTATATTTTGTGATGTTTTAATTTTTTTTATCTGGTATCATATCATGTAAAATCAATAAAAAAAAAAGAAAAAAGGAAAGAAACGAGAAGGGAAGCGACAAAAAGAAAAAATTCACAAATTTTAAATTTATTTATTGAGCTTTTGTTGAGACGAAGTTATTGAGACGATTCTTAATTTATTCTGAATTCATTAAGTAAATTTTATTTGCTTTTCTTCTCGCATTTTTCCGTTCCTTCTCAGATTTTTTCCATCAAATTTTTTCACTTTTTAATAGCACATTTGTTTTTACAGTATCGTGTATAAGACTGATTTCAATGTGAAATGCGAAATTAAATTACTTAAAGACTCGACAATTTCGTGCTAACAAATTTTTTGTTTTAAACTTTATCCATGAAAAGTTTTGCATTTCATGAATTTTTTTTTGGAATAAAATTAATATATAAAAATTTTTTTGGAATAACTAATTTATAATCAACTGGAAATAATTTTTTAGCATAAGAAAAAAAAATTAGTAAGTATTATGCAGTGTGTATTTGTTTATAAGTAGAAATACAAGTGAAATTTCTCGCCTTATTCCTCACAAAAAAATAAAATAAAAAGAAGCGAAATTTAAATTCAGAAAAAAAAAAAAACAGAATTTTCAAAGTGAACTTAGTTCATTTCATCTTTCTTACATCACAGCCTTCTGTTACCTTACAAAATATTCTAAATCAATAGAGTACTGATTGGAATTAATTTTAGGCAATTTTACACGATATTAATTGATCAATCCAAGATTGGCATAAGAAAATCGTTAAAAATTACGAAAAATAATAAAAATCGTAGGGAAATATTTGCTAAATAGTAAAAATAAATAGATTATTCGGAGAGAAAAAAAAGCGGTAGAACTTTGATATAAATTAATTAGTTTTTATCACGTGCTTTTCGAAATTATCAATGACTAGTTAATTACCGCCCTGTTTACTTTTTAGAATGTAATTGGTTGGAACTTCAAATTTTTTCAGTAAACAGTAGTTACTAGATGGATGACAGTAAAAAAATGGTGAATGTTAGATATTAAAATGCCAGCAAAGAATTGGAGTATTTATTGTATACATTATTATTTTAATTAATTTTATAAATCACTGATTGGTCGAGTACTTTTATTTTCTGATCTTTGATTACTACTTAATTCATTAATTTTGCTAATAATGAGATAATTTTTGAAGCATTTTAAGTAAGGAAATGCAGCAGGTAAGAAACAAATAAAATAATTAAATTAAACTTTAACATTTACCTCGTAGCTGTACATTTTAATTCTTTGCAATTAATTAATTTTATGACATTTCATTTTTTTCGTAGCACGAAATTAAATTTATAACATTTTAAACATTTTCAATTTAATCTGATTGAACTTATTTCGTGAATTTCAACATTGTTATTTAATATTTCGTCTGAAAAAAAAAGATTGTCTAAAAATTATGACTGATAGCAACAAAATGTATATCATGATAAGAAAATATACTCAAAAAATACATAAATTATATCAAATAAATCAATAAAGTATTTTTTAAATTCTTTTTAATCTAGACGAAGTACTATTCCATATACAATTTTATTGAAAGTTCAAGTTTTAATTAACTTGATGACAAGTTTTAATTGTCCCTTTCCATTTCCGCTGCAATTTCATCTTCTTCTGCATCAATTTCTTCATCCTCATTTTTTCTCGAAAAAACTGAATAAGTGAAAATGACTATTTTTAGAAACTTCAATTCCAACATTTGTTTGCTATTCTTTCGTTATCGATGAGTTTTAATAATTTATTGATAAGATAACAGAATTATTTCCGAAGTGATTTAAAATAATTTTTTTTGTTTTGGTGGGGTATATATCAATTTTTTTATTCTTTCACGATTCTTTGATATCATTTTTTAATCATACTAGCAATTTGACATTTTGACAAAGTTAGGGTTTAGTTTTAATATTTAACAATAATTAAAATTTGAAAATATCTCACATCTAAATAGCGAATGAATTTTTAAGCACATACTTATTGTGTGAAAATTTTTTTTAATTGCTGACGTATGAAATATTGGAAAAAAAAGTGAAATGAAAGCTTTTTCATTACTCCAAACACTTTCCTTCCGCGTAAAATATGCAAACTTTAAGAAGAAATTCACTCATGTTTTTTAATTTTTCATATCTAAAACTCAAATCATTCACTTTCTTTATTTTTTAATTTCCTTTCACAAGTTTTTTTTTCTTTCATGTAAAATTCGGTTGCAGAAAAAAAAAAAAAAAAAAAAAGAGAAAAATATTGCAAAAAAAAGTTTAGAAGTTCTATTCTCCTATTTTTAGTTTCAAATTTGTTGTTTATAATAATTTTTTTAAATTTAAAACTTACCGTTTTCTATTCATCTACATCGTAAATGCGAAATAGATTGAAGTAAATCAAAATTAAATTGAAAAGTAGCAAGAAATTGAATATAGAATTCAATTAAATAGAACTGGTTCTAACTAAATCAGAAGAAAATAAGTTGCGTAGAAATAAATTGTTGTGGAACAGCATATAATCTAAAAAAACCTACAATCACCGAAAAAATGAATCAAATTACTAGTATTAAATTGATTTTAATCAAATAAATGAAATCAAATTGGATGAGGCTAAGTTCCATTAAAATCAATCGATTTGGACAAAATTTTATAATATAGCAGCAAAATTAAAAGAAAAAATGCACCATTTTTAATAATTAATTTTCTTTTATGAAAAAATTTCGATCATATTTAAATATTATATAAATACATTTGCATTTAAGAGTTAGTGCTTAATGAGGTTTGCTATGTTTGTTTTGTTTTTGCTTAATTTTCAGCAAAAGTTTCATGGTTTTAATGAGAAAACTTCATTTACCAATCAATTTAAAAGAACAATTAGGAAAATGAATTTGATTATTAAATGAAGTTTTTCTCATTAAAACCATGAAACTTTTGCTGAAAATTTTGGTATTAAATGATATAATTTCTCTTATAATGTTGTCATTTCACTTTGTCAACTTCAATAAATTTTGTCACAAAATATCATCCTGCGTTTTTTATTGTTTTCGATTTAAGTATATAAGCATGAATTCATTTTGAACTAATGTATATTTCAAATTTTCAAATAAATTTCTGAAGGCTTTCCTTAAATTATATTTAAAGAAAAAAAAATTATTTTTAATCTTATTTTATTAAAATTCTTACATTCCACCCTCATCTTCATCTATTTTGTAATTATCTATGAAAGAAATATTGTCGTGCTATTTTTTGCAATTAAATAAATTTACGAAATGAATAATATCATTTTTTAGGATTACTTGCATCCTAATTTTTCCGACCAAATTAAATTTTTTAACTCACGACAGTACGTGATGCTGTAAATATCATTTATGCTGTAAATATCACATGCTGTAAATATCATTTATGCTGTAAATATCACATGCTGTAAATATCATTTATGCAGAATGTTCATGTTATCAATATGTATCTTCTTAAGTAATTAATAAAAGTGACATGATTGTTAGCCTTACTATTTTTTGCAATTCAGCGAAGTTTAACGAAAGATAAAATCATTTTTAAAGCTATTTACATTACAATCTGTCAAATTATTCCTAAAATTGCCTTGGCTTACGGTAATGACCATTGCCAAATACTGTACACCATGCACTCAACGAAACATATGTATCTGTAAATGTCTGTTTATAAAATTATTGAAAGTAACTTCATTTCATATATTTAATGAAAAGAATTTTTCTTCCGATAAAACTAATTATGATATTGCTTCAACTGTTTGTCACATTAAAATATTCAAAATTATAGCGATTTATTTTAGATCAAATTAAAATTGCTTTATCATCCTTAAAGAATGATTGGAACGATGAGAATGATAATGATGGAATAATGCAATATACAGATGATTACGATAATTACAGTAACAACTAATACTTCTTTTACATTTTCATTATTACCTCTGTTACTAGTATTACCAACAATGGCATTTTTCTTTGGATCTGATGCTAATGAAAATCAGTGCAATCGTTTAAAACTTGAAAAGTGTTTCGAAGCTGCTTTTCAGGTATTCATATTTTGACTGTTTAATTTTTCTTCTTTTTTTCCTAGTATTTTTTGAAATTTATTTTCAAGTCTTATTTTGAACGAAATTCATTTCTCTTAATATCAAAACAAGTAAACATATTGTTATGAATTTGAATATGATAATATTATAGTATAACAATGATGGATATCAATGAAGTAGAAAAAAAAAATTTTTTTTCAGAAAGAAGTTCTTTTTCTTTTTTTTCAAAATCGTTTAATACATTTTAATTTTTAATGTTTCGACTTAAATATAATTTGAGCAATTGATCAAAGTAATCCAAAAATACTTTTCAAATTTTTTTAAAAATGAATTTTGAATAAAGAAAATCATACCAATTTGTGGCATTGTAAATTATATCGGAAGTTTTTCCGATGAATGAAATGAAATATGACATATTATACCGGTAATAACCGTAAATGAAGAAAGAACGTTCAGGAAAATTAATTATTAATGCAGGAAATTTACTAGAAATATGAAAAAAGCGAAACAAGTTTCAGAAAATGAAAAAATGTAGGCAACGAGGAAGAAAATGAAGTTAATGGTGTTTTAGACAATGCGGATTAGACGAAATAGTGACAAAAATCAAAGTCAACCGTTGGGAACTTTTGGCGTACGCCATCGACGTTCGTTAAGTAGCGTAACACGCGTTATGATGCCAAAAAATCAGCATCTATGTGCCGCAAATCGACATTATTTATCGTGCTTCAACAATGACGAATGCCAGGATGATTATACAGCACATGTGAATTTTTTTTACAAACATTGAAATTTTCCTGATATAAATGTTAAATTTTAATCAGCCATTTAAAAAAATTTCACTTCATTTCAATTTTTATCATATACAAAATGCCTGGATAGAATTTTGATTTGAATTTTCAGACAAACTTTTAGTATTTATTTGGTAATTTTTGAATTTTCAAAATTTTTGTGAAATGGGTTTTTAAATTTCCTCTCAATTCATATTTTCTAAATGAATGTAATTAAGTTTATAGATAGCATCAGTTGTATTTAATCAAATTCATGGACGCTTTTTACCGATACAAATGTTTTTAGCGCATAAAGGGTATGCTATATGGGTAAGAATATTGCAATTTTCAAAATTTAAAAATATAATTTTGTCTGTTTAATTTAATTGTTCGATTTAATTTAAGATTTATCACGTTTCTTGCAACAATCCTCCAAATAATTTTTTTTTCAGCAAGAAGAAGTGATATTATTAAGCAGAAATAGTTACTCCACCCATCAATAAACATGCTTATGAAAATGAAAGTAGTGAATTATCAGCTATTTATCAGTAAGACTGTTTATGAAAACGAAAATAATGAATAATCAGTCTTTTATCAATAAAGAGGGAAGTGACGAATTATCAGCTATTTATCAGTAAGACTGTTTATAAAAACGAAAATAATGCATTATTAATCACTTGTCAGTAATTTTATTCGTTTGTTAACAGTATTTACAAAAGTAATGAATTATCAGTTGTTTATCAGTGAAGTTGTTTATAAAAACGAGAGCAATAAGTTGTCTATCATTTTCGGTAAAGTTGCTTGTAAAAAGGAAAATAATGAATTATCAGTCATCTGTCAGAAAGATTGCTTATGAAAACGAAATCAATAAGTTATCAATCAATCATCAGTAAATTTAAGCAAAAAATTAGATGAGAACTTTTGTAACTGACTTTTGAAATTCATGAAAACTTTTATTCATTGGAATAGAATCAAAGTTCTGCATCATTTGCAATCTGTTCATCGATTTCAAATAATTTTTTAACTTCATTGTCGAATTTCCAATGGTTTTTTAATCTTGTCATAGAAAATAGAAAAAGCGCATGAAAAAAGATTATGGATTAATATTTGATGGATTTCAAAACTTTTTTCATAAAAAATATAATAAAACACTGAATTTTTCCCCACTTTTTAACTCTTTTCGTTTTTTGAAAATATCTGAAATTAGAATATCAGAATTACTGAAAAATCTGAATCGAAATCAATGTTTTAGTTTTTCTGCTTATATATGCCTAATCATAATTTCTAATATCATATACATCTGGAAATAATTATATTTGCTTTTCTAACCAAATAAATACTTGTATAGGTTGTTTAGTTCAATTGACACATTTTTTTTTTTTTTTTGAGATATTTATTTATTTTTTGTAGTTTACTGTTTTATTTTGTTTTTATTCAAATTATTTAACGCTTGACTATTAATAATTTTAGTGCTAGGCGAACATTTGATGAAATCTTATGGGAAATTTGATGCATTTTTTTCAATGCACTCGAATTTTCTTATTTTTGTTATAATTTATTTATTTGCTTCAATTATATTTATTTACCTACTTCCATTTCACTTGTTGATTTATTTTTATTTTACTTATTTACCCTTCTTACTTATATCTATCTTTTAATTTTTTTAACGTATTTACTCATCTTTGCTTATTTCTACCCGTTTTCGAAATAACCGTGCAGTGTAGATAATTTAAAAATTTTTTTTCATTAAAGATAATGTTTTGTATCAAACTAATTATCGTTAATCATTTAGCTATGCTCACAAACATGTTCACATGAAAGTCGCATGAAATGTCAACAAATGCTGAACATTGATGAACGACGGGAAGAACAGGGAAGCTATCTGAAATTGGTGAAAATATCAAAAAGACTAAGCTTGTCAGGCTTTATTGATGAAATTAGCTTATGTCATCGCTTTAAAATAACCCTAAGGAAGGTAATAAATAACATTTTCGAAAAAATAATTCCAAGGGAAGTAGTGAATGAAAAAAATATATATATATATATTTAGCATTCATAAAAATAATCATTTATAATTTCTATTCTAATGGAAATTTCAATGATATAATGGAATAAAATTTAATATTAAAAGTATTTAAATTGTATTTTTTTTTTAGTCCGCTATGTTATATCACACTTAATATTTTTCAATTTCAATTGAGCGTGTTTAATAAATTTTATAATAAAATTTCAATTGATATTCCAATTTAGTATTCAAATTGCTTATTATAATTTGTTACTCAAATTATTTAAATTATGACCAATTTTCACTTTAAAATACTTGGTTATTTTTAGCTTCTCACTGAACATGTAATGGAATTAAATTTATATTTAAATAATGGAAATTTCCTTATTTGTTACACCTATGTTCGTTACTTGCTATTTTTCAGCTTGTTCAATACCGTACACAATTTTGCGGCGAAGTAGCAAAATGTGTTTGCATTGATATGAATGTTCAAGCAGGTGTGATACATTGTAAAGCGGGTTGTGATAATATTCTTGATAAAATTACAACTATTAAATCGAGAAGAAATAAAATCTCATCAAATGCAACTACAATTCCGTTTAGTAATGTTGTTATCAGTTTATTTATACTATTTAGGTTACTATAAAATTGCAAAATTTTAAATTTAATCGAATTAAATAAACAGTTAAATCGCATAACACATTCATGTTTTCATTTTGCATTTTTTTGTGCGTGATGATAATTGAAAGTTTAATATATGTAATAATATATTTATGCAATTTTGCATTATTCCTTCATTTATGATTGCATAATTAATGTATTTAAAATCTTTGAAATTTAATAATAAATATTTAAAATAGATATATCGAAAGCAAATCAAGATATAAAATAGATGAATATATGAAATCAAGGAATGATTACAACATTATACATATTTTCATGTCATTTCATTCATTGATAAGACTTTTATTAAGAAAGAAATATGGCCAAAACAGATTGATACTTTATTTAAATGAATGAAATAGCTTTTTAAATATGTAGTACTCAACATATCTCTCGATTTTTTATGTTAAATTAAAACAAAAACGAAAAAAACAAAAATTTCACTTTTAACTTCTGTTCTTGCACTTTTTTTTGCTGTAGCTATGAAATACTTGAAAATGCCATAATATCTACTGCTATATAATGGGCAAATAAATTATGCAGGATAGTATTGATAAAAATTAAGTACGTCTCATTTAAAATTAAATTTTTATTGTCAGTTGTTTTAAAAAATTGCTGTTTCGAATAAACACAGTAACATGAGATTAGATAAATTTTTGTTGCAGTAAATTTCTTGTACATTAATCAGGCATTATTTTATTATCATGTATTTAATTTGTAATTTTAAGTTGAAATTAATAGTAGCATTCAATTATTAATATAAATCACAGTGCTTAAAATATGAACAATCGATACTACTTTGGTATGAATTTCTTCACAATACTTTGAAGTTAGCTCGCATACAATTTTATTTGACTGGCTTATGATTGTATGAGAAATTTTAACAATTATTATAAAGGCTTGCACTTGGTAATATCTATTATCCTACTGTATTAGTCTAGTGTATCATAATAACTTATTGACTGGGCAGCAGTAGTTATTACTAGTTTGATAACTTCTGTTCCTTATTTAGGTAAATATTTAGTTTGATGAATTTGAGGTAGTTTTAGCGTTTGTGAAAATACTTCGATATTCTATTCATTTTATTTTACCTTGATTGTTAATGGTTTCAGTTGTTGTTCATTTATTTCTTTTACATTTTACTGGTTCTAGTTCTAGTTTGTATTGCCATGGTGATTATGATAAGATTCATTTTTTTCCTAGTTTTTGGTTGAAGGACGATCTTGATATTTTTTTTTTTTGGCTTTATTTAGGCTTTATTTTCACATATACCGTAACTAAATGATTGGCTGTAGAGTGATGGATATTGATGGGAAGTAATCGTATACAAAGTTGGGAATCTGATTAAAATTTAGTGAATATTTGAGATATTTGCGTAAAAAACTCTCTTTTCGCTGCTCAGTAATACAATAGACTTCTTCTCAGTGATGTTTACCATCTTATTGTTATTGGAAAAAAAATCTGATAGTTCATAGTCTGTTTCGTTGTTGGATTGGAAATCTTCTTGTCATTGTGAATCAGCTAAGTCAATGAGTTTTATTGGGTTTATACGATATTATAGACAACATCAATAGTAAGCTTATGCAACACTAAGGATTAAAAATACTCTTTAAATAATAAAAGACACTAATAGTTGTTTGAATGCTCACTACACTGTCGTACTTTCCTTTTGTGACTGTAGTTCTCTTTCCGCTCCACTAAAGCTGCTGCTTCTACCAAATTGTCGCTCTTGCTGTCATCGAGATTGGATTGGAACTAAACTGTCTCCTGGTATTGATCTTGAACATACTGAATTAGCTGACTTTGCTGCAAAAATTCGTGAGATAAAATTAATTCAAATAGGGAGTGTCAAAGGTCAAGAAGCGCGAATTTTCAAATATACCTGTAAGCCGATAAATAGAAGGGTAAACATGTTTCCCGCCAAAACGATAAACATGTTTACCCCCAAAACGCCCCGATTGACTGATAAACAAAGTGAAATCGAATAATCATCAGGTGACACGTTGGAGATCACGAGAAGAAGAGGAGCCTTGAAGATAAGTGATTCGTTTGTCTGTGAAATATTACAAATTTCTACTAAACAGAATACTTCCATTATTTGTTCATATTTATATTATAAAATATTTCGATTACAATCCTATGTAAAGTTGGAAATTCTACCTCTACCTACAATCCCATGTAAAGTTGGAAATTTGGCTAAAATTTAATAAATATAGAAGTATTGAAATGGTTATCTTCTTACAGATGAATAAATTTCCTTTTTGTTACTCAGCATCAAGCAGTAGAAGAAAGTAATTGAATTTAGTGCTTCTATTATTCCAGTTGAAAAATCACAAAATTTTTCTTCTAATTTTGGTTTATTGAAAATTAGTTGAACAGCGAAGTTATATTAAATGTTTATCAAAAATTACTGATCAAATATCAGACGAAATTTTTCTCTTGAAAAAGAAAATAGTTATTGAAATAAGCTTTTTAAATACAGATAAAAAATAGGATGTAAATAAAATTATCCAACCACAAATTCATAATTCTACATTTCCTTTCATCTTCAATATCTAAAAAAAAAAAAAAGAAAAAAAAAAAAAAGAAAAAATCAAAATAATTTATAAGGAATCTTTCTAAATTATAACAGAGTTAATCCTAAAATTAAAAATCATTTCGAATAATACTTATACTGTATTACATTTGAACTAAAGTTGCTATTTTTTCGGATAAGATTTATTCAAGTGTTAGCGAATTTTTCAGGAAGAAATTTAGATGAGTATCTTTCCGAGAAAAAATCTGCAAAAAAAGATTATTCAAAGAGCTTAAAGATTTTCGAACTATGTTTGTTCACTGCACTAATATTTCATTTTAATTTTTTTAGTGTAATTAGCAAAATGATTGCTATTATCCACTTTAAGTTTTTCAGTATAAATATTGATGATTAAATGCATAATTTCGAATATATATCTTATGGTTGCAAAATGACTTATTAGTAAAATCCAGATAAATAATCTTTGAATTTTCAATCAGTATATGTATATTTTTTCTTCTTCCGATCGATTTTTTCCGTAGCATCATAGGTAAGTGACAGTCGCTGCATTGGAGGATGTTCGAAAACATTCCGTTCGGCAAGCGTTGATGGTGGTGGTAATTTCGGCTCCGACATATCAGACATTAAGCCTTGACCGATCCATTTAAATACTTGTTTACATTTAATCTTCAACAATTCAATTCGTTCTAAAGGTGAAAGTTGTGGTGCTGTCGAATCAGCCAATCCATCTCTTTCTTTATACATTTCATAATCATGTCGAGTTTGAATCATTTCATTTATAATGTGTGGTTGTTCGTCGACATTTAAATGTGAGCTGAAATTATAAAACTAAATGAAAAAATGAGGACAAATTAAATTTAAATTTAAAATGAAAATTACAAATAATGCTGATTCTAATGAACATGATCAGTCATATTGTCTGATAGTTCTGCTTTTGATTTCATAATCTTTTCTAAGGCTTTTATTAAAATATTATAAATGCAATGGTAAATTCGAATCTTTTATATAGAAATTTAATTTCTTGCAAGTTAATTTGCAATTTGCTTATTACTAATTAAATCAAATCAGAATCAAGTAAAATTTTTGTATTCAATTATTTTCTCCTGCAAAATTTATTTTCAGTATGTTAATTTAATATTTTCAGTGGTTTTTTTTTTCACAATTTCAAATCATTTAAGTAATTTATATATTTTGTTAAAGGTTAATTAATTTTACGAAAATTAATCAAATATAAATCTTACGAATATGTATCAGGAAATACTGCAACAATTCTTGCAATTGTGCTAGCTTCAAGTTTCGGAAAACCCAGTCGTATTGCAAGTCGTAAAAATTGAAGTGTAGTAGCTTCGCATGGCGGTCGTATTTTATTGCATTGCTAAAATTAAGCAAATAAGTTTCGTTTAAATTCTTTTTACAAATAGTTTTTAATTTTGATAGATATAAATATAATAAATAGCAAGGCTATAAAGAAAATAATAGATAAGATGACTGCTGATAAGATGCTAAGTTAGAGACTGTAAATGGTAAGACAACATTGACATCGATGAAATATTAATGAGAGTTAACATGTCACTTGAAATTGTAATTCAATTAAATTAGTTTTTCAATTTATAATTAATAGAATAACATTTTGAAAAGTAAGCAGAAAAAACAACTGTTAATCTTTTCATGTTGTATAGTTGATAAAACATTTGATAAAGAAACAAAATTGAAATATTGATGAGTGAGAATAGCTTTAAATAACGAATCAAATAATTAAGTGAATAAACATCATTTAGATGAGGAAAAATGAATTTTATCAAAAAAATAATTTTTATGACCTTCTGAAAAATGCGACAAAAATCATCGTCGTACTTTTGCAATAATTCTTGGTACATTAACGGTTTCAATAAATGCAAGCAAGCAAGGAATTGATGATAATTAGTGAAATCACTAGAATCGAAACTGCCACCATAATATTTTATCTGACATAGACCAGTGAATGCAAATGATAATACCTGTAAATAGTAACTTTTGAATTTTAACACAGTGAAAATTTCTACTAATTATTTGTTATTAACTCAAATTTTAAATTGATCTGTTAAAATCACTAACTGAAACCAGAAACCAATCATTAAAAACTTATCACCTAAAGTTTCCTTGATTTCCTTCCAAATTTTGAAATGAACAAAAAATTTCGGAAATAATTAATTATAATATTTATTTGATTATGCATAAGTTACTTAATTTCTTAAAAAATGATGGGCGTTTTTTGTGAGTAAAATTACAAATTTCCAAATGTTATTTTTTCTTTTTAATAATTTGAAGTGAAATGAAATTAATGAATTTTTGCTAAAAAAGTTATCAATCCTTCCTCCATAATTACTTGTTCAACTGCAGTTGATTCAAATTCTAAATTAATTGAATTTTCTTCCGGATTATCATCTATGTAATCATGAAAATATCGACATGTTATGTACAGGTAATATCGATTATATGATAATACTTCATCCCTGCATTGAATAAAATACAATCTGTAAATGTGAAAAACCTTGAAGATCTATTCAGATGTTGTAAATTTCATCATTATAGATATCCGTTAAGATATTTTATTCATTTGAAATATTTAATTATATCCAATTTCCTTCGACTGATTATTTAGTTCATCATTATTAAATAAGGAAAATGACGTACAGAATCAATTATCCCGTCACTATCAAGTTTTAATGATCTTTCAGAAGTTATTTCCTCTCTTACTTTTTATCAGAGGTAATAAAAAAAAGATTCCTCCAAATATTTTACCGGTTACTAGCTCGAAAGAAAACTTATCTGATATTTAATTATTATTAATTTATGAAAGTACAAATTAATCTTAAAATTTACGAACCAAATTATCTCCTAAGAAAATTGATAAATTAGCTGAAGATTTTGAATTTTTGAAAAAATTTTTAAATATTATTTAAAAAGAAGTTATTAAAATAAAAATTAAGATAAACACACAGTTCGCCATTTTCTTCAGCAAAAGGCATTCTTTTTAATCGTCTATCAGTCTTACTTTCCGGTTCCAACTTTAACAACGGATTTAAATCAACTTTCGATACGATATAATTGAAATCATTTAATGCAAATGCTAATCGTATTTCAATATTTAATTGACCCGGATTAAATTCCTCATCTCGATATAATTCCATTAATTTTTCTGAATAATGTGGAAGATATTCGACACGATGCTTTAATTCATGCCATTTTGCTGGGAAAAATTCAACTGGAAAATAATTTTTTTTTTCTTTATTGAATTTCCAATTTTCAGTTAACTGCATGAATTATATTGATAAAGTCGCAATCAAGAGAATGTAAAAGGGCAGAAAAAAAAAAAGGAAATACAATGATGAATATAGCTTGTAATTTAAAACCAAATGATTGCAGAAAATTTCTAAAAATATATTTCACATTTTCGATTGATTGATTTTTTTCACTTTTTTTTATCGAAAATTGTTGAATGATTCCTTTTTTTTTACATTATTTAACAGTAAAATGAAATGTAACAATGATAACGTAATTATTGATCAAGATTTTTCTCCTTTTTATTTAATCTTACAACTGATATTATAAAAATGTATTCTGATTTCATTCTTATTTTCGTTTTTTTCTCTTTTTTTTTTTTTTTTTTGAAATCTGTGTTTAATTTTTTCTCGTTATAGTTTCTTTCTCATTTAAATTACTAAATAAATTAGTTTTTTTTTTCGCTTATGTCATTTATTTTAATTAACACATTCATAAATTTTAATTTCTTTTCCTTTTTTTTTTCAAAAAAAAGAATTATTTAGCCAACTACTTTTTCCTCTTTTTGATTGTGCACGGAACTGTACTCGAAATTCTCCCTTAATATCAGTATCAGTTTGTCGTACCAATTCAACCATAAATTGATTTTGCTCTTTTTTTACAAGCAATGTCCTGCAAGTTAAAAAACAGAAAATAAATGCTTTTTAACCTATAAAAAAAAAATCATCAATTTAAATCAATTTAAATTTAAACGTGTATACATTAAATTATCATTCAAAAAATACTAAATCATTGTTTTAAAAAAATATTTTTCTTTTGGTTTTCACAATTTTAGTCTTAAATTATACGATTATCCAAAAAAAAAAAAGTAGAAAAAGAGATTATTATTGAAAAAAGTTTTCATAAAAACTTAATTGCCATCAAAAAAAAGCAAAAAACGTGAAACGTAAACTAAAGTATTTTTAAGATTAAAAAATTATGGAAAACAAAAGAAAGAAAATTCATTGAAATAATGATTTAATCTTTTTGAACAATTGTTTTATTTTTTTCTTTTTTTGAATGACAGTTTAATATGTATATGTGGTTGACATTCTTTCACTTATAATTTAAAAAAAAGCATTTATTTTTCTTTGAAAATAAGATTTCTTGTTGGAGTGCCTTTTGCAAAATATTTAATTATCAAAAATTTCAAATTTCAATATATATTTTAGATAAATAGCAGGAAATTTAAAGCCAAAAATGACTTGTTGACGACAAGAGTAAATTTGAAAAGTTTTCAGTTTTTTATTTTCCTTTCACCCTTCATAAAATAGAATTGTTTGAATTATTATTTCGATTTCATTTAATTCAACCCCTCTTCTATGCAGGTTATTAAATATTATAATTTACTGCTAAATTTTTTTCCATCTTTTCAGTAAAAAATTTTGCTCCAAATTTTTCTCAAATTTTATTTAGAAATAAAATTCTTTCTGGTAATAATGCTTTCTGATAATAATCCGAAGTTTTCATAGGAACTTATAGTTCAACAAATAATTTTAAAAGCTAATAAAATTTCTTTTGAAATGATTAATAAGATGACAAAATTTTTAAAATATTTCGCAAAAATTTTTCGCTTTCAATTTTTGATCTGTTAGGAAAAAAAAAAAAAAAAAAAACAGAATTTTGTTTTTTCAAAATAACTCTTATATAGATTGTATCATTGAAAAAGAAAACGAAAACTTTTTTTTTTTAATTTATGGATAAAAACTGAAATGCTTTCTGATTTTCTGAATATTGAGTACGAAAATTTTATTTCCTTATTTTAGCCAGAATAATCGGTAATATTATGATTATGAGGATATTAGTGCTATAATAATCAATGATATTATTGGTCAGTACACCTGGTTATTAAGTGGGATAATGTCCTCAGGATCACTAATATTACTGATTGACACACCCGCCTTGTTAAGTAAGATCAATAATATCAGTATTATTGATTGACGCATCCTTATTGTTACGTAGGATCTGTAAGGATCAGGATGTTAATCGATGGTACGGTTGATCCTGACGTTCTCCGTAATGATCAGGATAAGATTATCCTTTACGAAATGATCTAATTAGTTTTGCAAGATACCATTCGATATACCGTACGCCATGAACGGTTGCAAATAATGAACGACCAGTTTCCTTAGTAATCACATCTTTCTGCATTAGAAGATAATAATAATGTGTAAATATAATCAACGTATCACTTTGTTGCATATAATCAGTTGTGAAATTTGGATACATTCGACGAAGTGGTTGCTCACGTTGTCTAAATTTAAATTTTCAAAAGAAAAATTTATTTTTGAAACGAAAGAATTGGGTAATCTGAATATATTTAAGAAAAAAAAATATTAATTTGAAGAAAATAAATGATAATTTAGAAAAGTAGAAGTGGATGATGAATTTACGTTGCTCATTTTAGTTAATTAATTCCCTTTTTTATTTAGCATAATAATATCATTGAAATCATTTAATAAATTCGTAAGTTCAATTATCAATTTATCAGTTTATTTAGAAGAATTTAAATGGCAAAATTTATCTGGAATTTATGCTTTCAAATAAATTTTTATTAATAAGATAAAAAGAAAAAATTACCCCAATCTATAAGGTGCACCAAGACTAATACCTAAGTCACTAAATGGAGTAGTAATTGATGACATTATTGAAAGGTCAGTAGGTTAGTGAAGAGAAAAAGAAAAGAAATATTATAAAATAATTCTAAAACATCTTTTAGCTACTTTTTATAGCGGTAAATTGTGCAAAATTTTGCATAACATTGAAAATTTGCATGGAATAATAAAAAATTTCCAAAATTTTTATTAATCTGCCGTAATGATTTTCGCAGCTTATATTAAAATAGATAATGAACAATAAGTAAATTCGTAATTAGTATTTTCGTCAGATAAATAATTAACTTAATGCATATAATCAAGGAATGGAAAAAGGGATATTTAAGTCTGAAATAAGATTTGAAATGAAAAGATTGATAACATTCGGGAAGAGAGATAAAGTTGAAAATTCCGGTAAAACTGTAATATTTATTTTGTGATAAGAAGAAAGTCGAAAAATGTAGAAGATAAGGAAATTGTGGTGGAATTATAAAAAGATTTATTCGATGAAAGGAAGAAAGAAAGAACTGGAAATTTTCGATAATATTGATTTTTGGTATATACAATTTATTTATTTCAAATTGTAAACATTAATTATTGGATGCAAAAATTAATTATAGAACGATTCATTAAATGAATGATTTATAATGAATTTAATGCAGAAAAAATATTGATAATCGAACACTTCCATTTAATACTTGCTTTCTTCAATTAATAATTACATAAAAACCAAATGAAAAGGAAAGGACAAAGTTGTTTAAAAAGAGAAAACAAATTGCACAAAAGTTCAGATAAATAATATACTGAAAATTTAACAATAAACAGATCACTTGCAATAATGATGAAATGCATAATTCATATATTTGTAAATTAATTTTTAACTAAGAAATTTATTTCTCTTTTATTTTAAACCTCAAAATTATTTCAAATAGAAAGAATTATTTTGGGACAACGCTCTTTTACTTTATTTTCAGAGAATTGTTTCAATTCTGTAATATTAATATTGCCTTTGTACTTACTGCTTTTCCGTCCCAATCATTTATCAAGTAAAATTTGCAGCGAATGATGGAATAAGCTTACAATGAAAACGAGATAGAATAGGTAAGAATGAAACGATAAATTAAAGCAATAATATTTGTATTAATTCAATTATTAATTAAAAATTTGGTACAATTTCGAAATATTCCAAAAACACAACTTACTGTTATAATTCTGAAATAAGGAGTAATACAAAAGCAGTTTGTCGAAATGTTTGAAATTATATCAAATCTTAATAGCAAAACCTTCAAAAATTTATTTTTTAACAATTTTCAAATACAATTTTTTTCCCTTGCAGCCTAAATAATAAAATGATTAAAAATAAATTAAAGCATTTTTTTTTTATTTTACATGACTAAAAAAAAAATTTCCCCACAAATTAAATGATAATTAATCAAATTAAGTTATAATAAGCTTTTTGGTAAATGCGTGATTCCAAGAAATCAGATGCAGATTTTGGAAGAAACTTTATCGCATTTGTCGCCCAACGATGTTTTACAATATGCCAACGCAACTGAAAGAAAAAAAAAAAATTAGTTCTTGAATTTTGATAAAATTTTTTTAGCTAAATCAAAACTGAATAATAAATTAAAATAATAATTTAAATTGCTAAAATCTACAATTTTCTCGTAAAATTATTTGCCGAATATAGAATTAAGGAATAATGAACAAATCTTTCAGTTTTGTTTCATTCTTATTTTAATCTCTCTGCGTTTTAGCTCAAAACATTACAATTTTCAGTTCAAAAAAAGTCATTTGTCGATGTAAATATTGCTACAACTATTTAATAACTCAATTTTTCAATCACTTGATATCCTAATTAATATTTTAGTAAATTAATAAATCATTGTTAATGAATGCAATAATTTAACCTTTAAGGAACACTTCGAGCGTTCAGCACATTTCTCATCATACTCACAATCATTTTCATCATCACTTAATTGCTTAACGTAACCAAATATTGAAAATTTCCTAAAAAAAATTTTTTTTAAGTTTTTCAAGTTTAAAATTTTGTAGAAAAATTTTTTAATTTAATTTAGATTCAATTTTATCAACTCTTTTTTTTTCATTTTTATCGATTTGAAATTTTACCTTTGTTGTTCACATGTCGAGGAAAAATGTTGTTTATTATCTTGACTGAAGCAGACCAATTGTGCACATTTCGATCTTGTCAAATTATCGCAATAATGAAAGGAAGTTACTGCCTATATGACAGTCTTGGATTATTTTGTCCAACAGATTTACTTATTTACTCGTTTGTTATTAGAAAATAATTTGATAACTTGAAATAACAAAAAAGCAAATAAATAGAAAATAAATGGAAAAAAAAACGTTTGGAATGAAAAAAGTTGGTCAAATTATGCGTTCTTTGTTGAACTTTATCTTATTAATTATTCATTTACTTGTTTGTTTATTTGTTTTAGTATTTTTTTAAAGCAATTCATTGCTTTATAGCTATCCTAAATGTTACAATATTTGATTGAAAATAAAAGTTTCAATACGTTATTTTCATTTCTAAATATTTAATGAATTATTTCTCACTTGAGCATAAATTACCGGTTCGCTCGATCCGGTCATATCGGAAAATGATACCGATAGAGTAGTATCGTTATTACTTGTTGTTAAATCATCATTTATCGGATGACAATAGCGAAAATTACCATTTTCATCCTTACTAACACTACTTAATTTACCTTCTTCGCATCGTTTTTTTCGGCTAATCTAAAATTAATTTTCGAGAATTTTCAAAATTCTATTTTTTTTTTTCGAAATACTATAATTTTTGATTTATGAAAAATCCCCATTTTTCTTTTGCCTAGTTTAATTTGTCGTTACAAATTTATTTAACAAAAAAAAAAAAAAATTACTTGTAATAATGCATATCCATTATTATAAACAGCCAGTCGAAGTATTTTTGCAATTTGATCACACGTCAAACGTCGTACGTCAATACCATTCACTTTCAATATTTGATCACCTTTGCGGAGGATTTTTGACTGAAACACATGGAGAATGTCGAAAGCAAAAGAATTTTCATACCTGTGTAATAACCGCTCCTGGATGATATGATAAAACATTCGAAAGATAAAAATGATATCATCACCTATTTAGCATATTTAAATTCAAATATAATCAGTGTAGGCTTTAAGCTTAAATTTTAGGACTACTCCTACTTATTTTACCAGCTTAAGCCTAAAATATTTATTTTATTTGAAAAATTCGGCACCAATTCTCATAGTTTACAAATTTGTTCATTTATATATTTTAGATATGAAACAGAGAATGATGAAAAAAAAAAAAAAAAAGCGAAAAAGTAACTAATCATTCGTCCTTTGACAACTCAGACTAATCATTCATTTTTTATTTTTACTTATTTTTTGTCTTCTTTCTCATAACTTCAAAACTATTTGTATACTTAGTTTCTTTCTTTTCTTTTGCTTATTATAACATAATAAGTATCCAAAATAAGCTAACAAAAACCTTTTTTTCTTTTCAATTTTACCATATATTCATAAGTAATTGTTTGCAGCTTATTAATTAGCTGTTATCACTACCTGTTCTGATTTTTGATGTACATATTGTATGAAGACACCACGTGTCTTATTTCCGCATAACCGGAATGCCAACCCACCACTGATAGATTTATCCGGTTCCAGACATATTTCTTCTTCCCATTTACGTCTGCTTTCATCGAACTCGTCAGTGAATAAATTTGTAATATTCATTTGTTTTGTTTTTCTTTTTCTTTTTTTTCTTATCATTTATCAGCTGACATTTTTATCCGCGCACATGCTGGAAATCAATGTTAAACATATTACCATTGTCATTATCAATTTGATGAGCGAAATTCTAAATTATCACGAAGATTTAGCAATAATCGACCGCAACATTATGCACGAAACTTAATTTTTCACGAAAACATTCAATTTTTTATTTAATACGTTACGCATGCGTGAAAAGCGTTAGGCATATATATAAATATATTTTTTAATATATATTCATATATATAAGCATATCGTAAGGAACTAAAAAAGCCTAAGAAAATTGAAAGATACAAATTTTTCTTATCGTGTACTAATAACTTATGTTTAATAAATTTGAAATATGTTGAAAAAATATTGAAATTTTTGTGTTAAATTTGCATAAAAATGAGGTTTTCCTTGGAATATGTCCCAAAAAAAAAAAAAAAAAAAAGTAATTCCAAAAATTATTAAATGATTTCAAAATTTTTTTCCAATATTGAAAATGTATTTTAAAAAAATTCAAGAATTATAAAATGATCAGTTTTACGAGACAAATCTATGCAGTTCCAAGAGAAATGAGTTTATATTGGATAAGTTAATTTTATCTCAATAGATAATAAAAGGCTTAAACAATTTCCATTTAATTTCTAATCACAAATCAAATTATGAAATGAATGATCACATCAAAATTCATCAAAAAAAACATAGATTATCATTTTATTGAAAAGTAATAAATTATTAATGTATGATTTCATTCTTGACTTGAAAGTCTCCTAAATTAAATTTGAAATCATGAAAAATTTTAATTCTTGCTTTAAATTGGACTTTTTCTAACTCTGGAACCAAAAAAGTATAAAAGTTCTTTTTAATCTAAATTTCTTCTAATTTAATTGGAAGTGGAAAAAGCTGAGATTTTATCATAAATCAAATTTCTAATTTAAATATGAAAATAAGAAGTGCGAAAATTGTTTTGAAACTTAAATTTCTTCCAGTTTAAATCTAAAATAGAAGAAATTAGATTCATTTTTTTTTCTTATTAAATGATACAAATAAAAGGAAGTAATTAAAGGATCTTTTCAATTTTTTTTTTTTTTTTTTTTCGAAACAGAATAATTTCAATGAAAAGTATTGGGAGAGGGAAAGTAAAGTAGTGAATATGGATCTTAGTTGGTTGGCCAAATAATTATTCGTACTTTCAGTAAACTGCAAAAAGCCAAGAAAAAATAAATAAATAAAAGTTAAAATAAGGTTTGAAGGACAAATCCATTTATTATTTCGCTATCATTTTGCATAATAAACCAAGTGGAAATAAAATATATTTACTCAAATAAATCATTCAAACACATAATATATTTACTAAAAAAAGAGAAAAAAAATGAAGCAAATCTTTGAATTATATTGATCGTGAAATTTAATTTTTCTATTAAAAATATGTGCTAAATAATCGTAAATACTAGTGATTAGTGATAATAGTAAATTAATCAGTTCATTGTTAGGATTATGAGATTTTTTAGAGTGTCTAAAGTTATGGACCCATTGATTCAACAGTTGTTATTTTCAAAGTTTAAGTGAATTGACGTAATGGTTTCTTAGTTTATGATTAAAAAAAATAATTTCATCGAAGAAGAAAACTGAATGACGTATGTGATGCTAACCGATAAATTTCATTTACAAAGTCAAAATGTTGTTTTTGTTAAAATTGAACAACAAATTATTTTTTTTTTGAAATGAAAAATATTTTTTCAAAATTGAAAAAAATAATTTACATTGAAGTTAACCTAATTTTGCTGAAAAAAATGTTGATAATTATTATAAATAATCACCTTTGGTAATCACCACTTGAAACTAAAGAAATAATCTAACCTATAATTAATTAAGTTGTATTGATAAAAACTTACAGTCACTGTGAATATTTAATTCACATAAAATTAACTTTTTCGCATAAATTAAATATTAAACCTTACAAATACTATCAAACATCTTATACATTTTTTTTTTTTTTTTTTTTTTGCAAATATTTCAATCTAAATTGCTTATGAAATAGTAAAAATATGAATTAGAAAAAAAGACGTTTTTGTGTTTTTCATGAAGTAAACATTTAAAAGCATTGATTTAAAACCTTTCTCAACATTCATCTTTTACAAAATTAAAAAACTAATTTCATCAAAAATGTTAAAATGAAAATGAAAGTTTCACAACATCTTAGAAAATTTATTATTTTATAACAAATAGGAAAATTTTTGAAGAGAAAAATTTTCAGAAAGAAATTTTTTTTCCTGAAAATATTTTGGTTACTGCTTGTTGTTGTTATGTTAAATACTTTCATGGATGAATGATAATGTTTTTTTTTTTTGAATATAATCTAGCATTATCAATGATTAATCAATGAATCTTGGATTAATTAATTTTTAGTCAGACTTAACTTGATCAGCCAATTTATTTGCTTGATTCCAGTCATTCAGTTCTTTCCTGTTTTTTTGCAGAATTAAATAATTCTTTTCAAAATGATTAGTAATGATTGACTGATCGACTGAAAAACCAGTCATTACAAAAGAAGTCGGAATTTTTGTCGTAAATTTCGGATTTTTGAAAAATGAAAACTATTGCTTTTACAATCAATAAAATGAAAAATTGAGTGACATTTTTACTTTTTTTTAAGTTTCGCTCGACATTTATCTTCGATTTTCATTGTCTAAATAACCTTTCAACAGAAAAAATTTTTAAATTAAATAAGAAGTGTATAGATCTTTTGGAATAATCTAACTTCAAAATTTTGGAGGGATTGGATTTTTAGCCGAAAAAACGATTTTATTGAGTTTTATAAAATTTTTTTTGCAGCATTCAATGTCCAAAAAGGGAAAAATGTCAAAAATCAAATTTTTAAATTTTTTATACTTTTTATTTAAAATTCAAATTATATTTTGTTATATTTTTTTAAATAATAATTTCAATTCAACTAATTTTACTTGTGGGAGTTAATCGTTGTCAAACAAATTAGAAAGCTTTAAAGTAGAAATAATTAAAATAAACATGATACAAATTATTAAGTCAAATTCGAACTAAAAAAATTGTAAAAAACATAAAAACGAAAAAATCAAAAACTGAAATACTAAGCGCAATGGTGAATTGAAATTCCAAATTTCAAACTTACCGATAATATTTCATTGCTGTGAGTCAAATAACAAAATTTTGAATTTTAAAAGAAATATAATATTAGAGCTCTCGCAAAGCTATGCAATTATATTTCAAATGTTTCATTAGTCTAAAGTTCTCTTATTCGTATTGATTGTAAAATTGAAACGAAATTAAATTGAGAAATTCAAAGGAACAAGGAAAAGCTTGTGTTATCTGACAAAATATTTCATTTTATTCTATCAATGATGATATTATTACATGGAATTAAAGTCAAATTAAAAAATTTTTCAAGGTACTTCTTTTATTCGTGCATTTCCTGCATGCGTGAAAAGTTTATTCTGCAATAGAGTAAAATTTGCATTTAAAAAACATTTGAGAAAAATGATGGTAATAAAAAAATCAAAATGATTTTTTCCAGTTTTTAAAAATTTTGCGAAAAGAAAACTCCAATTTAAACAAAGAATTACAACGAATTTTTTTGAATTTTTCCAAGAAATAAAAAAGAGGCAGAAAAACGATTATACCAATAAACAGATGTGTAATGAAATGGATTTTGCTACATTATTGAAATAATGTGTATTCGAAATCTTTGATATTAGTATTACTTTTGCTTTGATGTGAATTGCTCAAGTTATTTTCAAACAAAAAAAAAAAAAAAAAGAAAAAAAGAAAAAAGTGTTCCTTATAACTAAAAGACAGTCGTAATAAACAGAAATAGGATATTTGTTTATTTGAAACATTTCTCAACCATTTCTTATCGTTATTTTTTATTTATAAACGACAGGATAAATGGTAAAAATATAAAGTAATTCAAAAACTCATTTATGAAAAAGTTTATTTAATATTTAGAAGTTCATTTGCATATCATGTTACATATCTTGCTTTAATCTTTGTTCATCCATTTATATGTTTCCATGTGCCTCATTTCCTTTTCATCTTTTTTTTGAAACGATGAAAATTTTTTCATTAGAAAATTTGAAAATTAAATTTATGGAATTGCTGCCAAATAAAAATCAATATGGTACATTTACTTTTATTTTTTTATTAATCTAGAATTTTCTCTCATTAAAAATTATATTAAAGTTCCATTTTTTTTTCTACCAATGCTTTATCTAGCTTATAAACCGATCCTTTACATATTTGCAGGAGCAATCTAAAGTTTATGAATTTTATTACACCGAATATGCAAGGTAGAAAAAGGAAATGATAAAAAAAAAAAAAAAAAAAAAAGAAAAAACAAACAAAATATGCGTTAAAAATAGAAATTTTAAAATACATAAGTGAAAATTAAAATGAAAAATTTCGAATTTTATAAAATGTTATTCAAAGTATTTCAATGAACTACTGGTTAATAAGTGTAATCAACAGCTGCAAGCGCTTTTGTAAAATTTTTTCTTTTTTTTCTATTTTTTTCTAAGAGAATGGGAAAAAAAAGGAAAAATGGAGAAACTGATCTTTAGCTTACTATTTATTCATTTTTATAATTTATTTAAACAAACAGCTAATAATTTTTCTTGCTAAACAATTTAAAATAATTTTAAAAAAGTGTTACGGATTTTTGAAAAAAAAAATTATTCCCACTTTTTTAAAAATAATATAAAATATTTTATTATTAGAAAAAAGTAAATATATACACTTGTTTGTTCATTATTAAAGCATATTTTTTCAACTAACAGAGAATAAAGATGAAAAAAAAGCAGAAAATGAATCATTTATAAATTAACAAGTATTAATTCTTTACAATTTCACTTTTTCCTATTTTTTTCTACTATTACTACAAAAAAAACCAACTATTTTAAATTGGAATACTACTTCCATCATTGGCCTAAAACCATTCTATTTGGCTGGCCGAGCATTTTCTTTGGCCAACTTTTAAAGTTAGTCACTAATTTCCATTATTTTCTTTTTTGATGCTCTGTCGTTAATGACAATAGTTATTCATCATCTTCAGCTACTTTTGAAATCATATTTCTGTCCAATTTTCTTAAGCCAGTTTAAATATCATGCAGAAAATAATAGTTATATACTGCTGAATATTAGAAAGAAGTGAAAACAGAGAAAAATAAATTTTATGAATAGATGGAATTAGAAAAAAAAAAAGCTTAGCTAATTCATTCTCCTTTCACATACATCGATCATGAATTTCTAAATATCTCCAAATTATTTTTATGTTTAATTTTGCTTAATTTTTATTTTTTTTTATCGTTATGGACCGGATCAACTGAGGGTGAACGAAGCATTAATTATTATATAATAAAAATCCATTCCTTTTTCTCAAAAAATTTTGATCAACGATATTCTTTTTTCGAAAATTTGAAATCTTTCGTTTTTCGTTCGCCATTTCAAAATTGTTCCTTTTGTTCTGCTTTTGCTCATTTCAATATAATATGTAATTTATAGCAGTAAAAAGAATTACTTTTGAATATGTAAAATTACGAACTGTTTTGTTAAATCCATGCAATCGTCCTTAATTCAAAATAGGAAAACAATTTTGATTCAACAATGCTCGTTTTGCACTTGCAACGATGATAAGAAAGAAAAAAAAAAAAACGTTAAAGAAAGCTGAATGATATTAAGATTGAAATTTCATTTTACTAGCAGTCATCTGCCAAAATATTTGTTGAAATTTCGTTTTCATTCAAATTATTCGCTAAAATATTCGTTAAAAAATTTTTTTAAATAAAATTATTTGCGAAATATGTATTAAAATTTCATATTGATATAGCTTAAAAATTTCTTAACATTTTTTTTTAGCACGAAAATTATTTATCAAAAATATTTGTTGCAATTTCTTTGGCGATAAATTATTGAACAAAATAAATTTTATTTTATTTTAATATAAACTATTTGGAAAATATTTTAAAAATTTGAAACAAAATTGTCGAAGAAAAAAAATTTTTTTGAAAACAAATAAATTCATAAAAGAGCTTTAGCTGCACCTTAAAACTTCCCCGATATTTTCACACAAACCAAGTTGACTATTCGAATTGCTTCTTCGGTTAAAGTGTGAGTTGAAGAGCAGAAGGTAAGTGATAATTGCTCTGGATAGCATATTCGGTTCTGTATCATTTCCACGTTTTATATCGAATGTATAAATTTTCTGTAATAAACTCTAAGCTTTTTTTTCAATCAGACTGATTCTATTACCTGTTGCTAGATCTTCTTTTATCCTATCTTTTCTATCTTCTAGCAGTGAACTCTTTTGCAACCGAAAAATGGCATATTAATTGGATTGTTTGCAACATTGACTTTCAAAGATATTAAGTGGATTGCCTACCAAACACCGATAAAGCTTTCCATAAATCAAGAAAGTTGAAGCTCCTTAACTCCGTTGTTCTTTTTGGGTAGTAGCACGTTTGAAGAGCATTCATGAAAAAAAGCAAAACTTACGGGGATTTAAATCGTGCAGTGATTGAGGCAGATTTCGCGTTACATTATGTTCATGTGATGGTGACATTCGTTGCGATGCGAATGTTTCTGTGCGCGCTAAAGGTAGATAGCACGTTTGGACAAATTAGAGTCATTTGTCCTCTCGCAATCTTTAGGCTGATTTACAAAACTCTTTTACCTATAGAAATTAGCTCCAATACTACATCATCAATCATACTTGAAGCACCCAGCAATTATGTAACTGCAAAAGGTCAAGTAAGAGCTAGAGTGGTTCGAGTATCTTCAGTAAAAATAGCAAATTTTTTGCGGCATTTTTTGTATATTATATCGTAACTGTTCTTATCAAAGCTCTTCAGGTCAATATAGGAGCAGAGATAAATATTGCAGAGCAAGTGCCAATTAAAATACCAAAGAAGATGATCAAGGTGATCAAGTTGGCTTTATTCCACCTACATCACAATAGGCTGCTAGTTGGCGTACAGATCCACCGGGATCACTCCCGAGTGTTCCAGCGCGTTAGAATCCGGCAACTGTTAATGCAGACTCGCCAGATCATCCACAAGCTTACTCAGAAAAAAAAAAAAACCGATAAGGACACAGTGCTACCTACAAATCAAATTAAAATTGGCAAAGAAATTACCTTCAAATTAATCTCTACATGAGATACACTATATAGAATGACTATTGGATTAGATAAGTACTTGAGATACAGTGTTAGGTACTTTTCTGCCAGATAAAAACTGCAGCTCTAACATCATCCAGGATAACGCCTAAAAGACACTTAATATTTTTATCGACCAAATTTATAGGCCTTGTTTTTATCACATCAAAAAATCTAAAAGAAAAAAAGCTCAACATCAATAAAAGGCTATTAATTTCTTAGTTCAGCGGAATCGAAACTAAAAATATTTTTAATACTATATATATGCATGTAAAGTATAGAAACTTTCTTCAAAAAATCGATTTCTCTTCCTATCTCATTTCAAAAACAAAAAAATGACATACAAACTCTGGTATATAACAGAAATTATGCTAGCGAACTATTCCCAAATGAATTAAAAAGCAAAAAATTATCATTGTTTTTTCTGCTATTATCGATATTGCTCTTTCTTTTTTCTTTCTATTTTCATCCAAAAAAAAAAAAAAAAAAACAAACAAATTAAAATTTGGAATCAATAATCAACTTATATTTAATCGTTAAACATTTTTCTAAACAGCTGCGTTTTTGCTTTATTCTATTTACTGCGAAACTTTCGTTTGAAATTCTTCAATTCCTACAAAAAAAATTTCGCAAATTTTTAGTAGCTAAAAAAAATCGAAGTCTTATTTCAAAAGTGAGAAACAAAACTTTTTATTATGCATTCTTTTTTTCTATTTTTTTTTTTTTGCAGAAGGATGTCACATGATAAAAAAGCAGCAAATTATTTGCTAATCTGAAATGAAATTTTTTAAATGGATTCAATAGACAATGTTGAATTAACAATGATTGAATTGTAAAGGATTTTTTCTAATTTTAATTCCTTATTTTTCGAACTATTTCTTATTTTCCAAAGGTATAATAATACCTTTGGTAAATTGAAAAAAAAAGACTAAAATTGAAATTAAATTAAGAAATTTAATTAGATTAAAATAATCGAAAATAAGAATAATCACTACAGAAGAATTTTAGAATAGTCAAAAAAGCTAGGATCACCAAAACGATAATAGATGTTCAGAAAAAATGAATCACAGCGATTTCAGTTGTGAAAAGATTTTCTGCACCATTTAATACAGTAAGTAGTTCAAAATATCTTGAAAAACAATTTGTGAAAGTTTAAAAAATTATACAATTTGAATATTAAACTAGATAGCTCTCAGTATTCGTAGTCAGAGATAATTATATGATAATATTACAATAATTTTGATTATAATTTGATTTTGAAACAAAAAGTATTATATTTTGAAACAGAAAGTATTATATGATAATAATTTTGATTTTGAAACAAAAAGTAGTAATGATAATATTACTATTAGTGATAATAACATGGAAAGTTCCGCAATTTTAATGAATTTTCAAATAAATTGTTTAGATTTTATGATTCTATCTCTTCTTGTATATTATCTATTTTTATAGCTGTAAGAAACAACAGAGGAAAAAAAATTTGAAAAATTTAGAGAAATTTCGAATTATTAAATTGCAAATAAGAAATACTTGATACTGCAACTTAATTTTTTCAAAGACGACAACTTACATGTGGAAAATTACAGCAAAAAGAGGAAAAAAGAGGATTAGAAATATTTTTCCAGTATAAGTCAGAAATTTAAGTTACAACTCATTACTAGACCAATAACAGCATATAACTTTTCATTTTGAAGAAAGATAAAGTAGATTGTTGGCATGATTGACTAAAGAAAAGTCAATTATTAAACATATAGGATGTCCATAATAGTAAAGTCTTATTTAATTAGAAATAATTAACTTATCGGAATGAGAGGATGATAAATATAAGCCTGGATGATCTGCATTTTAACTTGGATATTTGCTAACTTGCAAATAGTAAATAAATTTATAGATTTTTTATCCATTGCCTTCTAGACTTAGACATGTTATTTTTCTGTTTATGCAAATTATGACTTGTATACGAATATAAAATGATATGCTAAAACATAACGGTATTTCCCTTTCATTAAATAATAAAAAAAGAAAAAAATGAAATTACGAGATCTTTTTTGGCGATTTCATTTCAGATTTTTTGTCAGAAAACCATTAAAAAGATTACTTTAAAAAAAAAATTGTGAAAAAACATGGAAATTGTGAATTTCAAAACTTGAAAACTTAAGTCCATCAATTTATCATTACGAAAACGAATTCAAGCGATATATGATGCTTGTACGGGAAATTCACGTCGCTTAACTTGACAGCGCTGACGAACCTTCAAAATGATGTTGTTCAAGAAGAACGAAATAACCCAAGCAATAATTAACAACTAATCGAAAGTTTTTGAAAAACAAAATATGTTTCCAACACTTGCAATTCCCGACCGTCGCCAATTTAACTTCTAACCAGAAACCTAATGTTGCTTAACTTGACAGATCTGACGAGATGTCGTACTTTCAATGTGATTATGTTCGTAAACGTAATCAAACAAATCAAACATTTTCCCAGGGAATTCCCACTCTTGCTTTGCTTATTTACATCGAATCGTTTATTGTTTCGCTGATATGATTTCAAAAATTTTATTTCAAGCCATAGTAGCCGGAATTCGGGGCTAAAACTTTTCTCAATTACCTAAAACCTGGATAATTAAATGAATGAATGTAGCTACTTCATTCTCATAATGTTTTTGTACATTCAAAAATAACCTGACTTTTATCAGAAAAATTTTTTCTCGAAAAACAAATTATGCTTACAACACTTCGAATTTCCAAGCCATCCTCGATCCAAGAACGAGATGCCGTGGTATGATCGTAGATATAATGAGGCAGGAAAGCATACATAAATCAAATTCTCATCAATGATTATAATTCCCATCATTGTACAGCTTGCTTATGATCGAGTCGCTTATTGTCGCAGTTGATGCAGGATGTTCCGAAATTTTGCTTCAAGCCACAGTTTAATTATCGCAAACTTGGATAATTAAATCGATGGATGTAGTTTCTTCATTCTCATATGATTTTCATCTGCATGTTTATTCATCTTCATTATTATTGAAGATTTTAATCGATAATTAATGAACGATTACAAAAAATTGTTTAAGATAATGTGATCATTTTTTGTTTATAATTTTTTAGTTTTTGAGATTATTTGATGTAAATATGCAGTTTCCAGGTAAATATACTTTTCTTTCACTCAAATACACTGTTTTTCACATGAATGTGCTGTTCTTTCATGTAGATATGCTGGTCCTATAGATATGTTGTTTTTAAATAATACGCTGTTTTCTCGCGTAAATTTGTGATTGCGGAAATTTGTTGCATGAAGTGATACTTCCTTTCTCTTGAAAGAAAATCATGAACAATTGACTCTTTAAATGAAATATTTTATTTAAAATTTTTAAAATATATTGTCAACAATTCTGTGTTAAAATTTTGAAAAACATGATTATTAGATGATAAATGACATAGTCGTTATTATTACAGATTTTAAATTAACTTAAGAGACCAATGTAGTATTGAGCATCAAGTAATTCATTGCTAATTATTTGTCTCTTATTAAAATATTAAAAGTTTAAATATTTTGCAAATACTTACGCACAAATTACTTTTATAAATTGTTGCTTAATAATCTAATTTTTAAAATTGAAACACTAAGGACTGCTTCTTCAAAGTATATCTACGGAAAGGGAATAAAATTTAACAAATTAAAGTTACAAACCTATTAGCTGTTTAACTATCAATTAATTAATTAGTTAATTTGTAAGTATGTTTAAGTGCATAAATATACTCATATGCACAATTTATTATGAGATATAAAGCAGTTGTATTGATATGATAATAAAAAAAATTAGCATTCTGATCAAAAAATGGATACTTCTAATTTAATATGATTTCAAAACACTTATCTTTCAAGTAGAAAAGTTAACAAGTTAATATGTTACATATCGGCAAACATCAATGCATCTGAATATATATTTATATATATTGTAAAATGAGCAATTACTGAATGAAATTTGTCTTAAAAGAAAAGTTTTACGCTTTATATTTTTGTCAATATCAATAAACATACTTTTATGTTTTATAATTTCTATATTTTGCATTTTGCAATTAATATACTCCAATTTTACGTTAATGAAAAAGTTTATTCGTACATTTTTCACTTGTTTCCTTCCTCATCAGTCCATAGTAGTAAGTTTGATAAAAGAAAAAATGATAGAATTTCGAAAATTTAAGATTAGTTTGCTAATAATAGTACAGATATCAAATAAGCGTATTACAAAAGAATAAGTTATCAATACAAAAAAAAAAAAAAAAAAACAGTGTCAAGAAAATAGAATTTTTTCCATTTATTATTTATGGCAATCGATCGAAAAAATTTAAATTTTGTTCAATATTTCTGCAAAATTTCGCATGCAATCTAAATTTTTTAAAATTCTTCGTATTAAAATTTGATAAAAGTTGGGAAAAAAGAAGTGAATGATATGGGCATAAAATATTGAGTTAAAAATGTTTATTTTCATCAATTTTATTAAAATTGAACATTTAATGCTTACAGCTGCCTAAACATATCCAAGCATACGTTGCCAAAAATATGCAAACATAAAGTACCGTTTGTTTACAGTTTTGTTATTCAATTACTTACACAATCAGCATGAAGTTAGTAGTCGAGCATGTAATTTTGGCTAAGTAAATACAAAACAAAATATGATTTGTTTATATTTTCATTTTTCCTTTTTTCATTTATAAAATTAACTAAGATTAATAATTGCAACAGAATATTAATCTAAAAACCGGAAACAAAAATAGGAATCTTAGACAAAATTAATTCAATTTTAAGATAACATGTATTTATGTACGATGATTAGTCCCAATTTACCGGAATAGAAGAAATCTGCAATGCTCTTCGAATGGATTAAATTTCGTCTTTCATTAAAATCACCGAAGTTCATGATTTGAACTAAGTAAATTTAAAATATAATATTAAATAAAATTGACTTGTCCATAAGTCTGTTTATTTAATAGACTTGTCCATAAGTCTGTTTTTTAATTTACTTATGCAGCTAGCTTAAAATTGATTTGCATACAACTTTGGGATGACCAAAATAATTATGAATGATTATTGCCTAATTTTTTTCTGAATTTGATGATTTCCAAGTGCAAAATGGTCAATTACAGAACAAAAATGTCTTTTATTGTCATGAATAAATTAAGGCTAATAATACTTGATAATAATATATACTTCGCTAAAATTATTCAGAAATGATTTGAACTAGGTTTTTGAACTTAAAAAGTTTCGAAAAAAACCTAGGTTTTTTTTTTTGAACTTAAAAATTTCGCACTATTTTGCGAAATAAATACTTTGGTTGCGAGATGAAATGAAATAATGGTTTTAGTCAAATTTATCGTCTCCCATGACCGAGAATGTAATTTTCCCGACAAATCACTCGTCCTTATTCAAAAATTAACCTTTAAACTGTCTGTCAAATTATGATGCAAAAAATTTTGGCATAACTTTCATTGTCAGAAACGAATTCAAAATTATTAAGAAAAAAATTGATCAGTGTTGTTTATATTTGTTTACTTTTAACAATGATGAGCATTTCAAATATTATAGATTTGAAAATTTCAACAGTCTGATTTTTTGTACCATACGGCAGAAATATCAAAATATATCTTATCAATCTTTCTTGACATTAAAAAAAAAGATTTCATATTTTCAATTACAAATATTTGCCCTTTTTCTTTTTTTCGTCTCTGTGCTACGCCTTATCACCTCTTGTCAAAAAATTAATTAATCAAGTTTAACAAAAATGCAATTCCTAGAAAACAATAATTTGAAGTAATTTTAGCATTTTAAATAACGAAATTTTTCCAAATTACGACACAAATTTAGAAAAAAAAAGAACGAATACGTCCTATATCCAATATTTTTACATATTTATCATATTTCCAGGATGAACAAAATAATTATAGCATTAATTAAGTTCAAATTATGCATGTCCACCTGCATGCGCATGTGTTCTTGCATAAAAATAATTTTGTGCTTTATACAAAATGATAATTATATATGAACATGTCTGAAATATAAACTGAACATTTAATATGTGTATATTTACATGAATTTTATGCAATTAGAATGTAGCAGAAAAAACGCAAATCATCGATTTTTTGAAAATAATAAATTAAGCATATTAATTTTATCAATACCACTTGATTTTCTATATGTATCATATATTAATATTTTCAAAAATTGTAGGTAATTCAAAGATAAAAAATTAATTTTTAAATTAAATATATTATTAATTTCAAAAAGAATAAGATGAATGGCTTCAATGTTATAATATGTTTTAAACAAAAATATGTTTTTGATATTTTCAAAATTAAAAGAAAAAAAGAAATTTCAACTAAATTTGAAGATATTTACATGAAACATTGCTTTTGGGTATTTGCGGTGATTTTAATGAATGATGGAATTTAATTCATTTGACAAGCATTCCTTTTTGTTTTATCTCTGGAAATAGGAACGAATCATTGTTCATAAATCTATGTTATCTCGAAATTAATTAATTTATATTAAAGATCCCTATCTTTATTTCCGATTTTAGGTTAATACTCTATCATCCATAACTGATTTACTTCAATGTTCCGGTATGTTAAAAAGAAAAAAAAAAACCGCTCCATTCCTGTTTTTCCATTTTTTTTAAAAATATCCCAGAATCATTTCATTGTAGCATCATAAAACGATGCTATCCGTTAAACCGGTTGATCATTTAATCCGATGAATTATTCCAGGATTCATCTCAAAATGACATGATTTAGCATACTTTTTCATCAATGGCTTCTGGAGCAGTCAAACTTTTGAATTCAATTTTCAAATAGACAAATTTCTGAAATTAATTCCTAAGTAAATAAATTTTTAAAGTCATTTCTTAAATGAACAAATTTTTGAACTCATTCTTAAGCAGGCAACTTCTGAATTCATATACTGATTTGACTGAAGCAATTTTGATTTCAACTAAAAGCATCAAATCAATCAAGTTAAAAATTTAAGTTCACCATTTGAAGGTATATGTAATTCTTTTAATTTATTTTTTTTTCATTAAATTTCTGCATAATTTTCGTCCATGGAGCAAAACCAAATGAAATTTTATTTTACTCTATTTCCTTTTTCTTTAATATTTCTATTTCCATTATTTTAATTTCTAATATTTCAATCTTAACTTTTATTTCCATTAGTTTTGCCCAATTTTTTCGTTTTAAAAAAAAATTAAATTCAGAAATATTTTGTACTGTCATGCTTTTAATTTTTCGTTTTTGATTTTACGAAATGAAAAATTTCCCTTCCATGAAAAGAATTAAAAATGAAGAATTTCAAACATCATAGAAACGATTTATTTTTGAATTTATTTTACTTATTCATTTGTTACAGCTGAAATTGCTTTACAAAAAAGAGAAAGTAATTTCATCACAAGAAATGATGTAACTTATGAGAATTAAGCTGAACTCGAAAAAAAAAAAATCAAATTATTGTTGTGGTAACTAGTCGATTAATCATTTAAAGATAGATGAGAATATTGTAAAAGTAATATAAAGTAAGTCACATAACTTCTAAAATCAAATTCATTTATCTGTAACAATTTCTTTGATTAAACCAGATTATTATTATCGCTTGATCAATTAATCAATTAATTTTTTTTATTTGATAAACGAATATAGTGTAAGAATAATTTTATTTCATAAAAAATAGTCAATTTTTAAGAATTAAGCATGCAAAAATTTCTTTGTTTGCATCAGATTATTCCTGTTATTATTATATGCATAATTAATTAATTAGGCAATAAATGAATGCTTGAGAATGTACTCAGTGTGATTCTATCACTCTTACTTTCTTCTTTTAAACTTCACAAAAACATGAGTTAAAATCTTTTGTTTAATGAATGCACTGTTTAATGAATGCACAAATATTTCAAAATTCAACAGTCGCAAAGTATTTTCGTTAATTAGCACAATTATTTCACTCAAACTAGACAGTACGAAATCGGAGTATGTAAGCATGCTTCATTGTATATTTAATAATTGAAAAAGTATTAACAATTATTGACAAACATGTCAAGGAATTAGAATTTTTCGAAATTCTCACAATCATAATTTTTTGTCATTTTATTTTTGATTAAATTTTTTAATATAGAATTGAATATCAGTTCACATTAATTCATCCATTGATACGATAAAAACGATCGTGATAAAGATAATGATGGACTAACGTTATCAAACGTAGTTTTACTGCAACATTTTCATATCATCAAGGAAAGGTGTGGTACGTCAGCCGGTTTAAAAACTATGTCATTGTCGTTGTTGTCATCATCATCCGGACTGTCGTCCCGATATTGGTGTCATCAAAATGATCCTTTACTACTCATTCTATCCATCTTTCACAACATTTCTTCCTTCTTCAAATACCTAAATATCCTAAATTTTGCTGTTTTAAAATTCTTTTTGAAGAAAAAGAAAGAAAAATCCATTCATCCTGGTCAGAAATATTTTTTTTCCTGTTAGTGTTCATTTTTATTGCCAACACCTCATCAAATCAATTCATTCACCCATTCATTTAATTCAATTCACTCATTCATCGTTTAAATCTTTTTTCCTTCTTTCCGTCCTCTGCATCAATTAACTTAAAGATTCTGGAACTATGATTTGAAAAATTTGAACTCTGCGAATATTCCTAATTTGCTATTGCGCATGGTACTTTATTAATTAGAATCTTTTCAATTAATATTCTGAAATTCCTGCCATAATTTTCAAATTGAATATTTCCTGGGAATTTTCACCAAATAAAATGATTGATATAGATTGATAAGATTCGATAATGCGATCCAATCTATTACTATTGTTAAAGGATAAACAATACAAATCATTGATAAACAATTTTTATCGAAAATTTGTTACAATAATTACCTAAATGGTCAGTAATGTTTGCGTTATTATATTATTTACAATATTTATTGCTGCTGTATTCAATATTTCCGTGTATCATTATTAATGGCCAAATTAATCATGCGGTAAGTTTCTCTTTTCTTTTTCTATTATTTTTAATTTATAATTTTTACTTTTAAAAATACAAAATATTATGAATAAAAATAAACGGATATGTGTACAAATTTAATACAGATTTTTTTTTTTTACAATGATCGAAAGCTATAATGTGGATTAAAAATAAAAATTAGTAAATGCTGTTGGTTAATTTAAATAATAAATATTAAGTATGATTGCTATTTCCTAAATTTTAAAAACTGAAAAGTAAGTAAAAGTGTTTTTCGAAGTATATATATATATATATATATATGAAATTTTTTTCTTATTTTTTTATTAATTTTAATTTTTTAAAATAAAGATTAATAAAAAATATATATACATACTAAACAATGAAATTTTAATATAGTATGCATAAACTAATGATGGTAAATAATTTCGTGAAGCATTAGAAATTAAATATAAGTGATAATATGAATAAATAAAAGTTTCGAATTAAATTAAATTCATTAATCTTTAACCAATGATGGCTATTTCAAATTTCTCTATTTCGGATAATTCTTATTCCTTTAACTGTGGCTTGCATTTTGTGCACAGATCATTTCGGGAGATCATTCCGAAATGGTCAAATTGAGGGCATTTTTCCGAAATATCCAACCCTGAACAATATTTAAGACTTTAATTTGCATCATCATATTTTTTCTGTTAATTGTCAAATTTTAACCGAGAAAAATGGAGGGAAAAAGGACGAATATTGTTTAAGATGGTTTAAAAAAGAAAAGGAAATGAAAGTAATTTTTACGGAAAAAAAATTCGATTTTTTTTATACAATAATTTAGCAGCAACAATTTTGCGAAGTCGAATTTTCCGCTTCTTGCAATATTTAAAACTTATTTACACGTAGAGATATAAATTATTGATTTTTTTTGCTAGTAGCAAAAAACGAAAGAGTCAGAAAACAGGCATGATAGTATTTAGTGATACTTGATCCTATTAAATTATTCCTTCATTGTTTAAATTAAAGAAAAAACATCAGATTTTTTTTTTTGAATAATAGGATAATATGTGATAACTATGCACAATCGTCACTTCTATTATTATTTTTTTTTCACGTAAATTATATCTTCTCATCTCTTCCTTTCACTCTTTAAAAAGTTTTCGAATTTTAAAAAAAGAAAAAAGTAGAAAAGGAAAATAAAAGGGAACATTTCGGGATTTTTAAAATTTATCGATAGAAAAAAAATGTTTGGGAAAAAACGTAAGAAGCACAAATTATGAATCATCTTTTTTTACTAACTTCTTAATTTTAGCTTTCTTTTGTAGTCAAGATTTTTGAGCCATTGCAGTTATTGTCACCATTGTCATCAGTTCTTTTTTAACTGATTTAAATATTTATTATAGTAATCAATACTTATTTAATATTGTAGAAAAGCTTTTTTCTACATTTATCCTGCCTTCCTGTTGCTTCTTTTATCTTCTCCTCCCATCTCATTTTTTCCTTATCTCTTGTCATTTTCGTATTCATTCTTCTCAGTCATTTTATCCAGTTTCAAATACTTCATTTCCTGTTTTGACGGTGGTTTTGACAAGAGAAAGGGAAGTAAGAGAAAGAGAGAGAGAGGGAGAGAGAAATTCATTTTGTCTGTTCATGAATTGTATCCATTTTCAAGGATTTACTTCAATTTCCACAATGAAATATTCAAATTGAAATAGTTTTCGAGATGAAGAGAAAATGAGTAAGAAAGCGAAGAAGGAAAGGAAAGGAAGATTGATGAATAAAGGAAGGAAATAATCCAGTAATTAAAATGAAAGGCGAAATTATTTTCAAATTCATGTTAGATACATTGGATTAGGATTTGATTGGATCCGTTTCCTGTTCAATTTTCCATCATTGCATTATAATTGTTTACACCCGACATATCTATCAGTCAACAAATGTTTTCAATAAAAATTCTGTCGTTTCATTTCCAATCGTATTTGTTGGAAAAATTTTTGAAACAAAATTTTGTTATAATTTTATGGAGAGAAGAACGAAGAAACAGCAGAAAAATTATTGCAAAAAAACTTTTTTATTTGATTATTTGAGGAAAAAAAGAGAAATAATTATAGAAAAAACTTTTCATTTGAATATTAAAGAAAAAAAACTTTTTTCAAAAATTATAAATAATTTTGAGGGAATGAAAGAAAAAAAAAAAAGATATTTCAAATTACCGTGAAGATTTACACTTGAATGTTTGAAAAAAAAAATTTTTTTTTCACCCATTTATTTTTATATTTTTCAAAAATAGGCAATTAAAAGAGATGATGAATGAAATAGAAAATTGAAAAAAAAAAAGAAAGAAAAAGAGTGCAAATATTTAGGAGAAAATTATAGAAAAAAGAGAAAAGTTCATAATATTCTGAAGGACACAAAAAAAAAAATGAAAGGAGAGGAAAGGAAAAAGCTGTCAATTACATCTTTAACTGAATTTAATTCAAATTTTGAAATTTATGAATTTGTCAGATTTTCCAAAAAATTTGAAAAAGAAAGTTTTTCGAATATCAGAATTTCATTTTTTACAAGTAAAATTCCAGAAATTCGAATTTTTTTTAGAAAAATAACATATTTCAATACAGTAGTATAAATTAATAACTTCTTCATTCTAATATTATTTTTGTTTAACCTACCCAAGCAAAATTTCCTTACTTCTTTTCTTTTTTTTTAGTCGAAAACATAATCTATCTTCGTCGGCAAGATACAAAAGATGAAATAAATTTCAAACATATTTTAAAGTCAATGAAGATCAGATTTTGTTTGAAGCAGAAAAGAAAAAAAAAAGTGAAAACGGTGATAAAAGAAGAAGAACTGGGAAGTTTTGTAAGTGAAGGAAATAATTTTCCAGTAATTTAAAAATTTTTTTCAAACTGAACAAATATTTTAAAAATTATATATTGTCGAATATCTGACACACACACATAGAAAAAAAATGAAACAATGAAACAAAGAAACAATTAAAAATAAAATGAAAAAAAACAATTGAAACAATAAAATAAACAGTTGAAACTGTTAATTAATAATAACGATTTAAATAAGAAATATTTTACCCAATTTAAAAATGAAAAACAAACAATATTAAGATGGCTTATAGAAATTAAATTAAAACATATACCCAACTGATGTTAGCTTTTTTCATTTCTTCCTTTTTTATTATAACTGATGCATTATATTTGGGACTTTATTTAAAAAAAAAAAAAAATTAAGCTAGAAAAATTCGTTCAACTATGGTAACTTCAATAATAATATAAGAAAAATCTCACTATTACCTAAAACCGTTTATTCGTCATGAATTCCAATAATCTATCTAAAATAAGTTTTAAGTTCGGTTCTAGTTTTAATCTTTCAGATTTTAGAAAATGAATGAAAAATTTGCTGCCTTAATTTAGATTTATTCGATTGAAATCGTATTTTTTTCATTCTTTTAATTTAATCATGCAAAAGTTACAAAATCACATTAGAGGATGCATGTAATAATAAAATTTAATGTAGTTTTATTTGCATAAATAACTCTGTTATTATGACGCTAACTAAATTTTTTCAATTTCTTAAAAGAATCATTAATATAAATTCATTTAAGTTATGAATTAAAAAATCAATTTTAATTTGAAAATTTAAATAACCCTTCTTCAAAGCTTTTTTTGACTACTTTATCTTTCAATAATACTTTTAAACATTTATTTAATTGATTTGTCTGATTAAAACATTTTTGGCAATAATATGCCCATAGCCAAGTGCATGGATAGTATATATCATTATTAATTGTTTCATCGCTTCACTTAATTACTTATTCTAATTTTTGCTTTCTGTTTCATTCGCAAAAAAAAAAAAGAAAAAAAAAAGGAAAATTTTAACGATTATTCCTCTTTTTTGTTTGATTTGAAAAGAATTTCATCAACGAATAGAACCTTTACATTTATATTTACATCTTACATCTATCTTGCAACAATAAAAAATCATATAAGATTTTATTAGCATTAGAAGAAAATTTTTATTAGTTATAAGAAGATAAGATAATCACTATGAAATAATTTATAAGACAGCAATAATCATAAAAGTCATTATTTGCTGAAAAAATTTGTTAGCTGACAAAATTAATGGCTGCCAAATTTCCATTAAATTAGTGAATTTACTTAAATTTATTCAAAACTGGTTTATTTCATGGAAAAAAAAAACGAAAAAAGTAGAAAAGAAAAGTGGGTGAAAATTTTTTGGCTCAATTATTGGAAATAGTAGTTACTACTGTTGGTAATGTCATTATGAATGGTAGGATGATAATGGCATAAATAAAATTAGTGCAAAAAATTATGATGATTGTATTATAAATTATAAACTATAAAAAATTAAAAAATTTTATTATAAATTTGAAAACTAAAAATTAGTTATGAAATTACAATAAATTGAAGAAAAAGACGAATAATACTACTGCGACTCTACAATATGGAAAGTTATAATAAATAATGAATGCTAATAGGAATAAAATTGTATGCTCGCAAAGAGTGTGACAACAAAATAACTACTTTTTTTTTTTAAATTTACTTTTTCAAAATTTTTCACTTGATCAATTGAGCAAAAAAAGAATCGATTGATTAAATTAAAATGACAAATTTATTCCGAGAGAGAAAATTGATAATGTAAGATTTGTTTCGAATGAAACATAGATTAAAGAAAATAACAATAATCAAATAAGAAATTAAAATGAAAAGACTAATTGTATTACACGAATAATTCCTGATTTTTGGATTTGTTTAGCTCTTGAAACTAGCTATAGATTTATCAATGGAAATAATTTTATTTGTTTGAAATCATAAATTGAATATATTATGAATGATTTCATGAAAAGTGCAAATTAGCAATAATACATTTCTGCTATGAAGAAATATCATGATATTTAATTATCCCAATTATTTTATCTATCGATTATTGTCGGTTACTCCAAGGATTAATTTTTAAAAAATTCTTTAATTACCTATTAATTATTCCAAGGAAAATGACCATTACTTCTGATTACTTTCCTGAATTAAAATTATTCATTCATAATTTTATGCAGTTATTTCAGTGAAAGTATTTTTATTTAATTCAAATTTTATCTTCTTTATGTAGTAACCTTAATGCAAATAATCGTTTTTATAAGAAAATTATCATCTTATATCTTTTTTCTCATTCATTCTCAAATCTTTATGGTCTCTATCTTTGTTTTCAGTTCTAATATATTCAGAAATTTCTATCAAACAGTAAGTTGCAATAATCATTTCATAGAGATTTTCAGCTCATATTAAGTATCGTAATCAAGGAACAATAATAATAACAATAATGATAATGGTTATCTCTTGACTGCTATCAATGACAATAATAATAGTGATGATAATGATAATTGAAAAGTATCAGCAGTAATGTTGATAAAAATTACGAAATCAGTCATTATCACCAGAATATCAGTAATCTATCTTGTGGTACTTATATCATGAATAAAATATTTAAAGGGAAAAAGCATGACATACGTGATCGCAGATTAAACAAAGCTAAAAATTCAAAAGTATTCTATGATTATTCTTAGAATTTAATGTTAAAATATCAAATAATATAATGTTTAATTTGACATATATATAAATTTCTCAAAAGAAAGAAAAATGAAGAAAAAATAATTCAATTTTAGCTGTTTTATAAATTAAAGCCATTTTGTTTTTCTTTTTCACAAAAAAAAAAATTTTCGTTTCTTTTTGATATATTTGGATACTAAATAGTGAAATGCATTGATTTGATTCGAATTTTTTTATTCTGTTTGAAAGGAATTCAACTTATTCCAAATCCAATCCAAGTAATTAAATGATCCAGTTTTCTTTCTTTAATTTGATTCTTTAAACTGGCTTTTATGCCTATCATATATAAATTCCCTGGAAATTTTAACCCGGAATCATCATTTATGTCATCTACCGTTATAATTATGTTGTCTTAAACTTCAAAATTATCATTTAAAGTGATATTCATGCATATATATATATATATATATACAGCAATGGAAAATATGTTTTAATAAAATTGAAGATAATCATCATCCATTCATATTTATTCTATTTACATTAAAATCACATTAAACATAATACTTTTAAATAAACGACAATAATAAAACTTAGAACCACTCCTTAAACAAATGATTATCTTCAAAAAAAAAAAAAAAAAAAAAAAAAGGAAAAAAAAAATTTAA
>KZ269978.1:1994664-2042365 GCA_002249935.1 Onchocerca flexuosa | reverse complement strand
TTTTTGTCGTTTGTTATTGTCAGTGTTGTTTATTTTTTTTTTTTTTTTTTTTTTTTTTTTTTTTCAATTTTCATCCTGCTCTTAATCAAACTTTCCATTATTAATATGAATAAATTTGTTACTACTAGTGATGAGGTTTTTTTGCTTTAAGACAATTAATTACTTTGAGTCAATTAGAGTGACTTTTTTAATTGTTTGATTTTCTGATCATTCTATTTAAGAAAATACAGAGATTAATGTCAGATATAGCGAAATTTTTGTTTATGGAATAGTATTTGTCGCTAAGTTTGCTGAGCATTGAAGCATAGATCGGTGATTAATGTGTTTTGATTTCTTTGCAATCCTTTTCAGTTCATCTGTTCATTTTGTCGAATTTAATTTTAAGTATTTCTTTTGTCCATTGATATTTATATTTCCGTCACAAATAAGATTTACCATTTCTTATTTACAGTGATTATTTAACCTGAACAATCAGTGGAAATTTTGAAAAAAATTGCTAGCATGTCTTCTCATTTCAGGATGCTTATATTTCAGTCGAGATTCTATATTTGGTAGTAATATAATCTCGAAGATATTTTCCGCAAAAAATGCAATAATTCATACCACATCGAAGTAAGTTTTCGAAAAATTGAATGATTGATGTTATGTCGAAGTATGTTATTAAAGAAATTGAATGATTGATACTACATCAATTAGAAAGGTGTGTTTTTTGAATGAGACAAATGTTCAATATAAAAAATGTTAGAGGAATTTTGTATAGAAACTGAAAAGTGCGGCTATATTTTCGAATGTTCTATGAGCTAATATAATAATAGACTGATATTCTGAAAAAAGAGGAAGTGAAAACTTAGCTTTTTTTTTTCTCATTTTTTTTTTTTATTTTTTGAGAAAATAAAATTAAAAAAATTAATTTGGCTGCTTTATTTCTTACTTTTCCTTTGTTTTTTTTCTCTCTTCCTTTCCTCCCTTCACTTCTTTCTCTGTTCTTATTAAATAGTATTTTTTGTTGCCGCAAAATGGAAACAGCAATGTATTTGATTTTAATGATTGATGTATAATATCATATTATTTCAGATCTCTCCTCTAGTTGTTATTCTTGTTTTCAATTTTTTATATTTTGAAATTTGTAATCTCTTTATTTCAGAGAAAAAAAAAAAACTAAAAATTGTTACAGCACATTGAATTTTGTATTAATTTCAGGATGAATGACAATCAGTGTTGTCGAGAATGGTATAAAAATTATCTACTGAAACATTAAATTGAGCAAATAAAAGAAAATCAAATACATCATCTCTTTATCTTTTATCAATTCCTTTTATCTTTTCATCGGACAAGAGAATATATGGAATGAAAAGGAAGAAAGAAGGTGAATTGATGTGCGGAGAGGTGAGATTTGGGAAAGCATGCTTGTTTATTCGATTAATCGGATAAATTTGTAGCCAGACAAATAATTTGTCATACTCGGCGTTTGGAATTGGACAAATTGTAGCCAAACGAGTCGATTATCAGCTATATCCTAAATGAGATCTGGTCTATATCAAGTTAAAGTCCAACTAAAGTCTAACTTGTTTTAATTTCTGTTGCTCGCCTTTGTAGTCTAGATATACTTATACAGAAGTTTGTTTTTTAAGTTTTCGTATATTTGGAATCTTCTATTTCAATACTTTTATGAATTGTTTAATTTTCGCCTTATTTAATAATCATGTCACTATTATTTTTTTCATCTTGAAAACTTGCTTAACGTATTTTCGATACTGTGATGTAGATTTATAAAATATATATGGATTCAGAAGTGATATGCTCAGCTATTGATTGATTAATTAGTAGAAATGGCTGATATGTCGTATTGGGCATAGAATTTTAGCGTCATCATTATCACTTCAGGTATGCTGCGTAACATGCATGTTGCAATGCTGGTGGCAATATGATTTTACGTCGAATACAGTGCACAGTATATTTCTTTGCCGGATAATTTATTATATCTTACCCGTTTTCCCATGTAATTACTGTTTCATTTTTTGTTTTTTGTTTTTTTTTTCTTTTTTTTTCGATTCAAAAAAAATCAGTTTTAATTTATGGATTGTACTTATTTCAATTAATTTCATTTTTCTTTTTTATATTTTTGTAGAAAGAAAAGGATTAAGGGAAAGAGAAAGATTATGCTTTAAGATTATCCTTTTTTTTTTTTTTTTTGCTGAGGTAGTTCAAGTTTTAAAAGTTTCGGATATGATTGAAAGGATAGATTTGCTTGAAATGAGTACGATTCGTAAACTTGTTTAAAGAACTAAAATACATGAATTTGCTTTAGGCAACTTATATAAATCTATGTCTAATACTCGAACAGACAAATAGGACGATTAGCATTCTTAAATAATTGATTTCGATTATATTCGATGCATACGATATAGGAATACTTCCAGTATTTCAGTATTTAATATGCGAATATCGTTGATATTATCCTCATGTAATGTCGTTGAATCGTTCTCTTTTTAAGCGATATTTTCATTAAATCCAGCAAGATTTCATTTAAATTTTTCTTTTATTTTCAGGTTAACACTATTCTTTTGTGTTTATATGTTTGTTTTTTTCTGCAGAGAAAGCTGTTAGGACGACAATAATATCTTCGAATACACAATTCGATTTAAAAAAGCTGCTTCAACTTTTTCTAAAACACTGTAATAGCTTTTACTTTCGTCCATTCCACTCTGCTTAATCAATAACCACGTCATTATCACTCGATCTATACTCTTACAAAGTTCTATTTCTTTCATTCTGTTAACGTTATCGCAAAGTAAGCTTTTTTTTTTTTATTTTTTTAATACAACAATTTCAGGTTTAAAATTCACGGAAAGTTAATATTAGCTTACTATTAATGTTAAAATTGTTAGATGGATAAAACTGCATGAATAGCAGTGAATGTCATTAACAGAAGATTTCAAATGTAGTATTATTGTTTAAGTAATAATAATAATCAAAGTTATATGAATAAAAAAAAAAAACACTATTAATAGAAAATAATACAGTATTACTGTAGAAGTAATAGAAAAAAGTTAAATTATATGGAAAAGAATATGTTTTTTGTATAACTAAAAGAAATATGATATTTTTTTATGAATGAATAAAGAGAAAAGGTGCCTGGTTAACTGGATGTAGAAAAATTCTCAGGAAAGACAAGAAAGGTATCTTATTATAAAAAGTAATAATTTTTATTTCCCTAGGATTTGAGTGAATTTTATGGATTTTCTTGCATTGTTAATGTTTATTAATTCGATATTCTATGCATATTTATATTCCACTGTTGCACTTCAAAATAGTCTAGTTGAAATTACGAAAATTGAGTGGTTGGTAATTCAATTTTTTTCCTTTATTGATGAAAATAAATGCTTATTAAAATTTTCAATGTCCTTGCAGAGGTTGTTTTTCAATGTATTGGATATATATTGTCTGATTAGGTTGTAATGACCGTTATAGTATCCTCAGGATTTCCTTGTAGCGTAAAAACACCAGTTTTATTAAAAAAAAAAACAAATAACGTGTTTCTCAAAATTAATCTTTTAAATAAATTTTTTACATGATTTCTTTCTTTTTAAGTTTTCTTAAAACTAACTGATATTTCTTTCCTTTTCAAATTGATTCTTTATTTAGGTTTATTCATTTTAAATTAATTATTCCATATTATTTATAATATAAATTATAGAAGCATTATAGCCGAAAAAAAATTTTTTTATTATATGTTCTAGATTGGAGTTCCCATTTATTATTTCAATAATTTTTTTATTGATTATATTTATTTTTGAAAGGGTATGTTGACTGAAATTTTGATAATTATCATATACAGCATTTACTCTTGTTTCGTACCAGTTTGTTTTTAATTCATTATTTATTTTCCCGGAATAAATAATATATCCATGCAAAAGAAAAATTTTTTTTATTTTTGTTTACTTTTTATTCCATAATATTCGGTTGCTTAGTTTTCCGTCACATCATATATCACTCTAGTGATAAGTTTTCTAGTTATTTTTATTTGTAAGGAAAATTTTGTTTTCTGACATTCTGCAAAGTAATGAAAACAGAGAAAAAAAAAAGGAACCCAAATCATCAATTTTTTCCTTTTTTTCCCTGAATTTTAAAAGTAAAGAACAAATTTTTGCAATATTTGCAAATGATGAGTTGTAATCAATAATATTATCCAAGCTGGAAGTTTTTTTTTTTTTTTCCTATAGCATATGTCATTTTGTACTGAACAAATGAGCGACACGATAAGATGGGAAGAATATTTGAAATTGTTCTATTATCAATTGAGAAGCCGGAGGAATTTTTCAAAAGTATATTTTGCATGTAAATTTTTTTTTTCTACCCTTCACTGAAAAGGAGAGCAAGAATATTTCCTATTTTTTCCTTTTCTTTTTTTTTTTTCTTTTTTTTTTTTGTCAAATTTTAAAAAAAGAAAAGGAGAATGAAAGAGATAAATCGATATTGATTGTGTGCAGTTGACGTGATAGTTGCTTTCTCATCCAACAACTATTCTCAATAGATATAAATTTATGTATGTAAATAAATACATATGGATATATTTTTCTTTTTTTAAAGTAAATTTTGATGAAAAGTGGAAATATATATATTTTAGTATTTTAGATGATGGAATAGTTTGTATCATTTTAAGTTTTCTTCAAAATCTTTCCCTTTTTCTTTCCTTTTCTGTTTCTTTCTCGATCATTTATTCTTTGATGAATATTCATTTTTTTTCCTGCACATTTTGGATGTAAATATCAAGCAAAGCAGCAATTCGAGTATTTAATAGAATCGATTTTAGAAATCTATCCGAAAAATCACAATAGTATGCTATCAATTTTATCATTGTCCAAAAAAATGATAGCAATATTTGTTGTTATAGTAGAAGATAGAATTAGATACAAAAAACCAAGGAATAAAGAATAGTGTGATAGGACACTTTAATATATATCCAATAACAAATACAAAAAACGGAATGAAGAAAAGATAATAAAAGAAACGGGAAATTTGTGAAGAAATGTGTGAAATAAGATAGGAAATGAAAATTTAAAAGAAAAATCGATAAAGATAATAAATTTGCATTTATAGGGATTTTTTCTACCTATTTTCATGATTTTAACTTTTCAATATTAATTTACTTTAGCGGAATATGCATAGTGTTGAATGATAATGATAGTAATCACCATTCATCACTATTCATTTTCTGTTAAAGTAAATTTGCTTAGAGATGTTTAGGATTTGCTAAAACATGAATGATGAATGCATCCTTTTTTTTCTTTTTTTTTTTTTGTAATATATAAGAATTAGAATAATTAATGAAATAGAAGCTATTCATAGATATATTTGAATGATTGATATGAATATTCAAGTAGAGCAAAAAATCATTTATCAAAAAGTCTGAATATTTATTTTTGTCAAATATAAGCTGTACAGTTATGTATGAAGTGTGGGACTCAACAGCACCAAGTTATTTTAAGTTAATGTTTTACTTTAATTAGGAAAAATTAATTGATTGAATGAATTTTTTTTCTTCATACATTAATGGAGAATTCATATTTAATTCTTATCTTGATTCCTTTTATCCGGTTAGATTCTTGAAGTAATATATTTATTTCTTATCCATCAGTTAATTGAAAACAAATTAGTGGCCGAGTACATGATTGACAGAATTTGTCAAAGTAATATCATTAAATGTAAGCAATTAAATTACTGAATTTTGTCTTATTTGGAATAAATCATTTCAAAATTCTTTTAGTGTTAAAAATCTTTTAGATGATTACTTCTGGAATTCAATAAAAAGTTATAATTAAATTTGAATCATGGTAACGAAATAATTTTGTGGTCAAATTAGAAAATTTATGTTTGTGCATTTGTATAAATTGTCGATTTTATGCTGTTGCTTATGGAAATCAAAAATTTTTTAATATTTTCAATTATTGCATGTTAACTTCTGGAAATTATCAGTCATTGATATACTTAATTAATTGATAATTAATGCGATGAGAATATTTTGCATTGATATAACTGTATTCTGTGGGAAATCCTAGAATGGGAACATATTCTCCTTTAGCGTTTCATCTTTTGTTTCATATTTCTTTATTTTTGACTTAAATGACAAGTTAAAGATTTGTGAGGATGAAGGTAATCATTTAATAATTAATAAGTAATTTAGCATTTAGTAAATGCTGAATAAATTTTGGATATATAACGTATTCATATGTACTGTTTTCTTGTTTTTGCATAAAATTTTCATTTGTAATTGTTGCAGTGTTACGCAAAGGCATGGTTTGACGAAAATTCGACGTAAACAATGTCATTACGTGAAGCTGGCTCAACACGTTTAAAACAGCTGGAACAGTGTTATTTGAATGTATCACGCAGTGAAGATGTTCTTTCCATTGAATCATTAATAGATGCTCTAATATGTTTATTTGATGAATGCTGTAGCTCAACATTACGCAAAGAGAAAAATATCGCCGATTTTGTTGAATATGGTCAGTTTATATTGTGAAAACATGTGTTTGAGTCATTGAGATGATCTACAATTTAATTTCCAGAACTTGATATTTAGTATGATCTAACATGAGATCATGTAGAAGGGAAAAAATTTTATGCATGGAAGAATGATGCTATAATTATGAGGATATGATTCTGTATTATGAAGAGATTTGAAATTTTAATTTCAGATTTTTAAATTTTTTTTTTGAATTTTTCATTACTTAGAAAGTTATGGATTTTAAGATATTCGACTTAATATTGAATTGAAATATGGCGTAATTCTATAGTATCCTTCTTTTTCACGTTGATTATATTTTAATAAACGTGGTAAGAAATATTGTTAAATTAATAGGCTTAAATTGAAACATTTGTGAAGCTCATTACACTATAGTGATTGAAGAAGTGAAAACGCTGAGAGAAGCAATTGATCGAGTAGAATCTTAATTTCTAACACTGGAACTTAGATTTGTTGGAATCAGATTTCAACTTTCTTTCAGTAAAACCAGTGGTAGTGAAGGCGAAAGCATTACGATTATGTCGAGAAGATTTCGAAGTACTCAAAGTAATCGGACGTGGTGCATTTGGCGAAGTGGCTGTCGTACGAATGCGCAATACCGAGAGGGTACGTCGTATGGTGTATAATCAAGCCTTTTTAGAATCAATTTTTCATTTGGAAGGAAATTTTTCTTTTTTTTTCAACCGAATAATACTTATTAACATGGACAAATTTGGCCATTTTCTGGTCGTTTATCTAAAATCAGCTGAGTTCATCTTCAAGATATGCGTTCTGCTCGATAAAATTAATTCTGTCATCGAGCTAAAAGAGAATTTCGATTATAAATTTAATCTTTTATAGAATATGAAACTCTTCAGATACCGAAAAAAAAAGACTGAAAGAAAGTAGGAAGTACACATTTTTCTTTTTTTTTTTTTTTTGTTTAGATATTTGCGATGAAAATACTGAACAAATGGGAAATGTTGAAACGAGCTGAGACAGCATGCTTTCGCGAGGAACGGGATGTTTTAGTACACGGAGACCGCCGATGGATAACTAATCTACATTATGCCTTTCAAGATGAGCGAAATTTGGTTGGTTTAATTTCAAGAACTAGATAAAATTAAATTTAAGCAATTGATTAATAGATTTAGAGAGGAATGACATATGTAAATGAAATCCTTTTATACTACCATCATTAGCGCCTTCATTAGCATCTGGTGATAATTCTTTGATGTTTCGAGTTTCATATCATTTTTCGTTATGCCATTTGTTCTATAGTATCTTTTAGGAACTATAAATAGAAATATACACAATGATGGATGAGAAAAGAAATATCAGTAATCGAGAATAGCATGTTGCAGAAATCGTTTTTATATCAGATTTCAAATTATCTCAGTTTAAATTTGTTCTCTGTCTTTTAGTACTTAATAATGGATTATTATGTGGGTGGTGATTTGTTGACATTGTTGTCGAAATTTGAAGTACGGATACCGGAAGATATGGCACGATTTTACGTTGCGGAAATGGTACTTGCTATTGATTCTGTTCATCGATTAGGATATGTGCACAGGTTTACTTTTGTCATTTTTATTATCTTTATCATTATTCGATTATTATTATCACCACTGTTATGATTTCAACAATTCTATCTTGATTCATTCTTTCATGAATTTCTTGCTTAGGATATTTTGATGCAGCAGTTTATGTAGAATGCGTCTGTCCTTTAAATTAATAATTAGCCTTTTATTGGTAATCATGATTATTTGAGATTCCTGAATGCGATATTTGCAGAAAAATTGATATTTTAATGATGCAGTGTAGGATATTTGCTTTAATCTTTCTTAAAGCTGTTAAATCCACATACATTTTGCAGAGATATTAAGCCGGATAATGTATTATTAGATATCAATGGTCATATTCGACTAGCTGATTTTGGAAGTTGCTTGAAACTGCTTCCCGATGGAACTGTTCATTCTAATGTTGCCGTTGGCACACCTGATTACATATCACCCGAAATACTACGAGTTAGTTGTTATTTCTGATAGGAATGTAGTAGTACAAATTACTTAAACAGCAATTGTGAATCGGAAGGACAAAATAATTATTTAATTATATTTTCCATCTCGTACATATTGAAAATGCTAATTGCTAATCGCTTATTATTTAGTAAATGAAGAAGCTGTTGTAATATGTAGTAAAGTTGAATTTCAATTTTTCAAATTAAAATTTAATTATTTAAAATTTTGAAAGCTCTGAAAATTTAAATTCAAAAAGAAGGTTAGAGTTGGGCTGTTTTTGTTTGATATGACCGATGATCGATGTTATGAATGTAAGAAAACAAGATTATTATTATATTACAGGATTTAATTTAAAATTGGAGATTGTCGAAATTTTAAGTAACTTTTTCTATTTTTTTTTATAAAACAATAAGTCGTAGGCAATGGAAGATGGTCGAGGACGTTATGGTGCGGAATGTGATTGGTGGTCTCTTGGCATATGTATGTATGAAATGCTTTATGGAGTTGCTCCATTTTATGCTGAAAGTTTGGTGGAAACCTATGGAAAAATTATGAGTCATCAGGTTTATTTTTTTCTTTTTTTAAAGGAAAATTTATTTTATTAGTGATGAAAATTTGATAAAATATTCACTGCTATTTTGTCTTCTGTTTTCTTAATTCCTTTAGATGTGAGTTTTGTAAAATTTGGATCTTGGGAAATTTTCAAGCCCAATATTTATTTTCTTATGATCGAGAGTTTGATTTTTGGATATTTGATTTATATTTTAAGTAGCTAGTATGCTATCAAATGTAGTCATTTTACATTGTCAAATTCTAAAAATACTGTGAAGTAAACGTTGATAGTACCTTGAATGCATTAGTGCACAAATAATTCTCTATAGTAATTACTACAGGACGATCTTTTTTTATGTTTTAAAAAAATGAAGAATATTGTCAAGATTATAAAAATTTCTTAGTTTTGACCATTGAATTGAAGAGTTATTTTTCTTAGCTTCGTCAAGAAGAAAAAGTTTTGTAGCTTAGTTATGAAATTATCAAATTTTTTATCGATTCTTAATGTTATGAGGCATTCTTTTTGAGATTTCTTGGGAATATCAACCGAAATGATTGAAATTTTGAAATTGAAATTGAGAAATAAAGACTATTTCCCTTGACTTCTTTTATCATATCGCAAATATCGTTTGTAGTAATGATAATAATTATTAGTATTATTATTATGGTTATACACATGATTTATGAGCCGATTAGGTATTTTGGACAAGAATCAAGGGATTGTATGTCTGAGTCTTAATTTAGAATCTAAAGTCGATGGGGTGTTTTCATTTTATGTGAATTTTTTAATTTCAACACCATCTTTAATAGAATTTTGAAATAAAGCAAGTCTTATTGATTATACATCAAAAGCTGATTGTCCTGTATACAACAAAATCATAGTAGTAATATTAATAGTCACAATTTTTTTTGAATTAAAAAAAAAAAAATGGTAGAAAAACTGTTTGTTGTTGCCGAGCCATGGTTAGTTGGATATATAAATGACAAAAGAAAAAAAAAAAGAAAAAACGAAAACTGTAGTGTTGTTGCGTTGTTAAAATTTGTTAAAATTAATTTTTTGTAGTAGATTATTTCCATTGTGATAAAGCCATTTTTGGTTCTTCGAAAATTGTATTTTTCCTGTTTGTCGGATTATGAAGGAAATGCATAGGATCGGAATGAAAATTGGAGGGCAAAAATTGGTAGAAGTGCTTAATTTATTACTGTAACTTCATGTCCATTTCTCCTTTCTTCATACCGCTATTTCTGTTTCCTTTATCTTTTTAACTTACCTTGAAATTCTCTTATTTGTCCTTCCCACTTTTAAAAACATTTGTTTTTTTTTTTCAGATAAAGGCCGCATTGCGAAATGAATTAAAGAACTTTCTTGCCTAACTTTCATACAAAAATTTGCAGTTTTTTTTCATCTTTAGGAAATGTTAGATTATCCGGATGATATTGATATTTCGGAAGAAGCTAAAGATTTAATGAAGCGGCTAATCTGTCCACGTGAAACACGCCTTGGGCAAAATGGTTTTGTTGATTTTGCATCGCATCCATTTTTTGAAGGTATTGATTGGGAAGCTATACGTGAAAGTAAGTTTTATTCTTATCCTATCTTATCTACTTTTTATTCAAATTTTCGAAATTTTCATTTATTTACATGATTTTTTTTTTTTGGACGAGAAAATGTTCTTTTCCCTCTCTATGCTTCTTCCTTTGGTGACACAAATAGTGTAGTTTTCAATGATCATTAATGATACTGATTATTACTTGGTAAAAAGTATTACATTATAAGATACATGATCTTATTTCATGTTTCATAACTTTACGAATTTTTTCCGTGTTTCTTCTCTACTTATTACGTACCATAGTTAAGATAAGATAATTAAGATATCAATATCAGACAATTAATAGTCATTTGCAGTGGATACACCTTATCGCCCGGAAGTATCAAGTCCCACGGATACATCAAATTTTGACATAGAAGCATGCTCCCCCGATTTCACACCTTGTGCAAGTTTTTTTTAGCAGTTGAATAATTGGACTATCAAAATTTTTCATGATTTGAAAAATCATTTAATTTTGAATTTCGAATTGACTTCTTTTTTGAATTATTCGATTATAAGTTTTATTCGTGTTTTTAATTTTGAATTATTTATAGGATACGAAACCACCCAATGTTACCGCTCCATTTACTGGACATCATTTACCCTTTATAGGATTTACTTATACCCATGACAGGTAATATTTGTGTTTTTTAATAATATTAAAAATATTTCATATTTTTTGGTAGCAATTATTACAAGATGACACTGTAATCTTAAACATACATTGTAAACAAAGGCACACTTGTTGACATGTTTTAGCATGATGTCGGATTGCAAGAGCTTATCATTATCAGGACTAGATTCAAGTGTTGATTCATTGCCAGCCTTAACGGCTGAAGCGTATGAAAGGAGAATACAAAGACTTGAACAAGAAAGAATGGAACTTTCTCGTAAATTTCAAGGTTGTTTAATTTTTTTTCTACTGCATTTTCAAACAATTTTTTACTCTGTGTTTTTAAGTAATAAAGAAGTAGTTTTAAATAATTTAGGTGTATATGTTCATCCACTAATGGTCTTTTCTCGTGTTAACTGCTGACTAGAAATCTTTTTCCTTAAATTGTGTCAAATTTGCTTCAAATCAGATACAAATTAAAATTCCTGATTTATAGAAGCAAATCGCTTGATACAAACACGTTTTCATGGTTCAGCTCCTGATGGTGAAACAATGAATGATTCAACTAAGTATGAACAAACTATAGCTCAATTAAAGGATGAAGTTCAGGTGCTTATTTTTTGTAATAATCGCCTGCATGTTTGTTGCTTGTTTCCGGAAATCAGGTTCCACTTTTGAATTTTCGTCCGAAAGCAATTAAAAAATTATTAAGCGAATTCAAATCTCTAAAATTTAAAATCTAGTTAAGTAGGTGTTTATCGGATTATAGATCCTGAAAAAACGCTTAGCAGAAGAAAACAGTTCATCGATGAGGCCAGCAAAAGATTCAAGTCAAGAAGAATTGGAGAAGAAAGTGAAAGAACTGAAAGAAAAGAATCGACAATTAATTTTAGATAAACAAGATTTGCAGCGGGTATTGTTATTAATTTGCTTCGGAATACTAGTTTTCTAAGTTTTTAATTGATATGGACTATATCCTTGTCTAATTCCAAAATAACTCTGTGACTTCTTTAATGCTATTCAAAGAAGTTTATTGTCTAAAACATGCTGTAATTATTATATTCTTTATTATTGAAAAGCATATTCATTTTTTGTTGCTTTAAGATTCACGTACTTCCATTTATTTTCAATCTTTCATCTTATTTCTAGGATCTGGAGGAAACATCTGAGAGGTTGACAATACAGACAAGAGAATTGAAAGAAGCTGTGAAGCATCGGGATTTGGCCAAGCAAGATTATGACGAAGTAGATATTGATGCGATATTCCTTAATTCTTTAACTGTTGCTTAGTTGATGATAGAAGTTTCTGGCCGAATTGAGAATTCACAAGTTTTGTAGAATAAAAAAATCCAATCTTTCCCATTTTGCAGCTTAATACGGCATTAATAGATGAACGAGATAAAGTGAAACGTTCTGAAAAGTTGGTCAAGGAACGTGAGTCGGAGCTTTTTCAGTTGCAGCAGAAATTGGATGTATTTAAATTGGAACTTCGGAAGCTTGAAAATGGTTAGTTTCGTTGAAAATTTACAAATTATGGAGAGAAATAACTGGAAATTTTGCAATATTTGCTGTGCTGTTACGAAATGATGTACTGGCGATTGACTTCATGAAATTTTTGAGGAAATCAAGTTATAATCTCTAATTTCTCTAGAAAACTCTTTTCAACTTGAATATATTCTAGGTAGCACATCCCGTTTGAGATGCGCTTCATAATTTTACTTTAAAATTTTTTTGTCTTAAAAGACTGAAAAGTTTTTTTGTTAATCTGATTTGGAATTGTTGTATTCAACGATCAAAATGCCAATTGCAGTTCGAAAAGAAGTGGAAGCAACAGCAGAACGTGCCCATCAAGATTTGTCAAGCGAACGTTTGCTACGTGAAACATTACAAACAAAACTTGCATCGCAGGAATCGAAAACTGAAAGCGAAGAGGTAGCACGATTAACGTCAGAATTACAAAAATTAAATGTACGTTATGCAGAAATGGTTGACTCAGAGGAGAAAAAATGTCAACAAACGGTGGAATATTGGAAGGTTTGTTTCTGATAATATCGAATATTTGAGAATTTTTAAGAATATCAAAATCAGCTCATACTTATATTATAAATTTTTCGTGTATGCCTGAGTATTCAGGTATAATTTAAAGGATTGCAATTATTCAGGAATAAGTTAGAGGATTGTGCCGTACATATATTATAGGAAAATTTAAGATCAGTGACCTCAAATTTGCACACTTGAATAATAAATTGAAGAAACAAGGTATTTTTAATACAAAATGAATATATCTATGTGATGAATTAAAGTTCTTGATGAATATTTTTCTTGCATACCATCTCAAACTAGTTCAATCATGAATTAGATTAGACTGCTGGCCTTTTATGAGGACAGCTGTGCTACCGTATCATGAATTGTCGTTTGTTAATCTGTCAATCATTTCTCAAGATTCAGAAAATATAACTTTTTCTTGGTCTGAATTTCCCGTTTATTTTTGAGTGATATTAGAGATAGTACTTCAGTTTTGAAAATGCCATATTTTGCAGTCACAAATGATCGATCTGCAGAATAGTTTGGATCAACAGCAAATGGATTTAGTGAAACTGAAAGAGCGCCACGATGAGGAGAGAACGGAATGGCGTACAAAACATGAAGAACAAATAGTTAGCATCGAAGTTTGTCCCTTCTTTTTCTAGATTTTGGAAAGTTTCTAAACTATGTTTCTAATAGAAGCAGAGTAACTTTTGCGGATTTTCTCGGGTCATTTTCAAGCTTTTTTTTTTCTTTTTTCTAAGTATAAAATTTTATTGAGCAGAATGATATCTATTAAAAGAATTACGGCGGGAAATTTTAATTCATAATCGTTAATTTTTGATAGATCGTCTATTTAGATGCTTTCAAGTCTGTGACAAAGAAGATTGTTACCAGGATAGGCACTGTTCATTGGTGTTCCTGTCACAACGTCCATATTAATTTCCCTTTCGAGTTCTTCAATTATTTCATTTTCAGAATCTTTATGAAAGAAGGCTGAAATTGTTGGAAGGAGAAAATTCTCGGCTTGGTAGAGAAAATGATGAGTTGAGAAATGAAATGAATAAATTGCAATCGGAAATGTAAGTTGCTTCTGCGAATTTTTTTTTTTTTTAATTTTATGTTTAAAAAATGTGTAAACTGGTTCACTGTTCTCAAATAGAAACTAGTTGAATTCTGTCAAGCAGAAATTTGGTCCAAATCAAAAAAACATTATATAATTTCATTACACAATTTACCAAACTTTTTTTATCAACTAACTCAAAAACTTTTGTTTAAACTGATGATCAGAATTTCATTGTAATTTATTTCAGTAAATCGCGTCTCTCAACACCACTTCCGTTTCCTAACGCATCCGGTCTTACTGAAAGCCAGCTTCAGGAATTATTACAATGGGTTAATGATGAAAAAGATGCGAGAGATTCGCTGCAGGTAATCATTCCTAACAGTGCTAAATTTTAAAATTTCTAAATATTCTCTTTATTTCGTCTATTTTTAATTCGAAGTTTCAGAATTTGGCAACTCGCTTACATGGAGATGTGGAATCGCTAAAAATACAGCAGTCGTCATCAACAAATAATCCTTATTCAAATGGTACTCATTTGATACTTCGTATTTATACGTTCACTTTCGTAGATACAAATCTATTCATTTGTTGTTATTATTATTTGCAATTTATATTTTCCATTAAGATCAACCTTGAAAACAATCTTTAAATATTTACACTGTGGTTTTGTTATAAATTCGAATAGTAATCGAAAAAGTTAAAAATATCTTTTGCAGGAATTCCTGTAGCTACAGGCGGAGCTGAACGAGGTGGTTGGGGATCACGACGAGTGAACAAGCAGACAAAAATCGAGCTCTTAGAAGCGCAACAAGCTCTACAATCAGAAATACGTGCTAAACAGCAACTCCTGGAAGAGCTTAAGAAGATCCGATCTGCTTATTTAGCCACCAAACAGCGTTTGGATCAATCTGATAAGCAGGTTACGTTTGCTGCCTTAAAATTTTAATTGTTGGAACGAAATGACAGAAGGAATAAATCGGAATTATTCTATAGCTGAATAAAATGATATTTATTATAAATAAATTTAAGCAAATTTCGTGAAGAACTATTAATATTGGCAATGTTTTTTAGCAGTAATATTTGGATTTTTTGTTTTGAAAAAAAAGAAAATATGAATCGAATTTACGGTGTGAAATTAATTTTTCGATAACTTATAAAAATATGAGTTTATCAAATCTTGATTCTGATACGAAAACTTGAAAATTCAATTAGTTTCGCCGAACTTAGAAACCAGAGGTTTAAATCTTGAAAGGGATGAATTATTGCTTTATTTCATCAAGAGATCTGAAGTTCTGGGAGTGACTTAAAATTGTTAGGATCAATCTATCGGTATATTACCTCCGATGAGCTGTGTATGGTTATCGATGGAGCATCGCTTTATCGATTAAAACTGAATAAAAATATAACTATAAAAAGTGGAATTCGAGTAAGGTATTCACAAATCTTGTTAAATGACGTGTTCAGTCTCTCCTGTTAGACTTAAATTTAGATGGAATTAGTGATAAGTTTCATTAAAACTAAGCAATAATCAAAAGTAATGATTTTGAGAATAATTAAATGAAAATTCATCTTCATTATTTTAGATAGCGGAGCAAAATCGTGAAATCGAGCGCTTAAATGAAGAGAAAGAACAACTGTCGCGTATTTTAGCACAGCATTCTGATTATCCTGATCAGAGCAGCTCTTTTTTCAGCGTTGTTAGTGATGTTAACAATGATAGGTTATCATCAGGTAAGAGATTTTATCATCTCCCATCTCTGTTGCACACTTATCTTTTAATATGAATATTATGTATGTAGAATACTATCACAAATCAATATTTAGAAAATGATAAAAAAATGCCGATTATTAACCTGTTTCATTTGATCTGTGCACTGACTAGTCCTTGTTGATTTTAACTCTCATTACATTTTTCTTATTTTTTAATTTCAAAATGTTTAATCAAATTTTTTCGTTTTAGTTCAAAATGCTTCAATACTTTTTCGCGATAGTTTCGATATTCCTTCTTCTCCAGCAAATGGAAGTGATTATGAAGTATCAAATAGTTCGTTGAGACGGCATCAGCAACTGAAACAACAATCCTTTAATAGGTAACAATCTTTTAATAGGTGGTTTTTTTTTTTTTTTTTTTTTTTTTTTTAACTAAACCTCTAACTAATCTATGATAACGCATTGGTCGTGGAAAGTGTTTTAAGCATTAATTTAACTTTCATTTCAAAATTTCGGTGGATAAGGAGAAAAGAAGAAAGTGAAAAAGAATTACTACTGACCATCTATTTTAATTAAAGTTCCATTGTACATTTTTAGCAGCATTTCGCCAGCATTACCTCCAACTTATGAGAATACTAGAGTTCTTACACCAACACCGAGTACTGCTTCAACACTTGTTATGGGCACACAAGGACGAGGAGCCAGTCCAAAAGTTGGTTATTGTAATCGTTTTAGTTTATTTCAAACTTTAATAAATCATTTCAAATGTTTGAGTCCAATAAACAATCTTTTATAGTATGAAGAATTTGTTTCCATCATTAAGTTGTAAAAGTAAACCATTTTGATTCCTCAGGATTTTTATTTTTCCCGACTTGCGAAGTTATATTCTTTCTCTTTTTTTTCCAGGTTATTCAGACCTTGAATAACGCGTTAAATGGTAAAGGTCATCGGTTTTCTCATATTCACTTGCAAACACCGTCGAAATGTGCCTACTGTACGTCAATTTTGATTGGCTTAGATCGACAAGGTTAGTATTAAACAATTTTGCTTTGAAAATACAGTTCTTTAATATTTATTAGCGAGTGAATCAATTGTACAGATTATAAAGTATTCGATGTTGATCATCGTGTGATCAGATCAATAGCTATTTAGAGGATATTTGGTTTCTGGTAACATATCTGGTCAATTAGATACTTCATAGGCAAAAAGATTATAGTATGTCCAGATAGTTTGAAAAATATAACTTTTTATTTCACATTTTTTCAGGTCTCTTCTGTCAAGATTGTCAGTATGCTTGCCACGTTGCTTGCTTGCCAAAAGTACCGTTGGTTTGTCCGGTTCCACCAGAAGCAAGGAGGCCGTTAGGTATTGATCCACAGAGAGGGACAGGCACTGCTTATGAAGGTAATTTTAAATATTTTGATTTATTAAATTGCTTATCTTTCCAACTTGTTCATGAAAGAACAAGTTTTCTTACGTCACTTTTAATCTGAAATAAATAATCATTTAGTTTAGTATTTATTGCGGTTTTGACAAATTTATGAATTTGGTTTCAGGATTAGTTAAAACGCCAAAACCATCAGGGATCAAACGGGGTTGGCAATCGACATATGTTGTTGTATGCGATTTCAAGCTATACCTCTATGACTGCAGCACAGACAAACATGGAAAAGCGATCGACATTCATCCAGTTATCAGACAGGTAACTGTAATAGTTTTTCCTTCTGAAATCTAATTTAAATGCTGCTTTTTAAAATTTGGTAATAATTCATTTCGAGATGTTTCAAGAATTTTGATTCTTCAAGTTGTCTGTCAGATTTTTATGAATTCGGCAATTTTTATCTTTTAGGTTTTGGACATGCGTGATACGGATTTCACAGTAACGGGTGTTACGGAAACTGATGTTATCCATGCATCAAAATCTGATTTACCGAAAATATTTCGTATAACAACAAGCCAGATTCACGGTACACTGCCAGCATTGGGTATCAATACGACGGGATCGACGTCAAGCAGCGGAAGCGCTTCATCAGAAGGACCGGTTTCACGACAATATACTCTTCTCATGGCAGATAATCATGAAGTAATTTGAAGCTGAAGATTTTTTTGTAATTATGGGGCTGTCGAATTCTGTAAGGCATCCATAGTTCCACAATGAGCACTTAAAGTATAGGTTCAATAATATTTCTAACTGTTGTATTGTTATTCCTACGATGATATGAAAGTTATTATTTTCGTGTGGTTTAAATTTACTAAACTTTATGGATTTAGGAAAAGACGAAGTGGGTGATTGCATTGAATGAATTAAAAAGTCTTTTGCGTCGGACAAAACTCGTTGATAAGAGTGCTTACACGGTTAAGGTAAGTATTATCAATATTGTAATTATTGGTACTAAGAGGAACACTAATATATTTCTCTTAAATATTTTAAATTGCTTTTTTAAGATCTTACTGTCATTTTCCGGCCATGAAAATGATGCTTTTAAGCAAGTTATTCTAAAGATAAGATAGAAAACCTGAATCTTGATTTTTAAGACAATGCTTTCTAAAATGCTTAGCTTTTCTCAATAATTTGCTATACAAGTATGGATGGAGATGTTACTTTCTTTCTCTTTAGTGTTTGAATTATGAACACTGCGGAAAATTGTGTATTAGAGTTATTGGTTACTTTGAATTAATATTCTGAATATTTTAAATTCTTCCATATTCAAGTCAGAATTGGAATTTAGGAAGTGTTTGACTCGATAACATTTCGTGAACTACGAAATGCGCAATGTGCTGCAATTATCGATAAAAGCAAAATTGTTATGGGTTTCATAGATTATGGTTTATATGCGGTTGATCTGGATCGTGAGGTATTGCTATTTCATTTTTTACTTTCTTTGCTTTCCTTGCAATAGTGTAAAAAACATAAAATTGAAACTTTATATATTTTATTATAAGTCACTCAAGCTTACAGTATCAACAAATATTCATGTGACTATTTTAATTAAAAAGTTGGGTATGAATAACTTTAAATACCATAAGCAAATATATAATCAATGAAAAATTCTGCACACAGTTGAAAATATACATGACATTTGATATAATTCATGCAATTTCTGCAAAATTTTTGGAGAAGGATGAAAGCAAGGAGTATAATTAAAGTTGGAATCAAATATAGATAGTATAAAAAAACTTCATAAAGACTTGATTACAGAAGTTTAAATTAATATCTTTGTGAAATTCGATGATGAAACTTTTAAGTTGAAATTTTACTTACAACTTATAATTTTTCTTGAAACATGCTTTTGTGGTTTTTTATAATTTTTCTTGAAACATGCTTTTGTGGTTTTTTTTTCGCTTTTTTTTTTTCAATCCCTTCAAAATATACTGTATATATGTCGTGATTATTTACTCGTTAGTTCCTTGCTATCGATACTATTAAGCATCGACACATATGCCTTACCAAGCTTTTCCTTGCTCGGTATGTCAGATATATCTATTCTGGATGTGGCGCTAGAATTATCCTAGATCTTTATATCAGTGTTCCAAATCTACTTAAGATTTCATATGCTGTCGAAGTTTTATTCTAATTTTCTTTCGGTTTTTTTTCTTTTTTTTTTCTCATGTTTTTTTTCTTCTGATATAAATTGTTTGACAAAATTACTTTTTCCTTACGATATTTTTATATGTAATTGAGCAACGGAAAATCCGATGTCAACATAAGTAGGGGAATGCATAAGTACAAAAATGTAACTTTGATAATTAGCTCAAAAACTAATTAATTGATTGCACCCAATCCAGCTGATACAAATAGCACCTTTTCAGGGCATCTACAGAAATTTCCAGTTTAATTTACATATTTTTTTCTTTTATATTTCTTTTGGTAAATACTTAGCATAAAATCAAATGGAAATGAAGGAATAAATCTCACAGTTATGGAATCTTTTACATTAACATATTCCACTTCACTTTACTCATATTCTTGTTTGTTTCATTTTAATTTTATTAGCTTTTTTCTCAGCTTCTGATTTTAAATCATATTGCTATGATTTATACATTAGATTTATGCTTAAATTATAAAAGATGTAATATTTTTTTAGCCGACATTCTAAAAAGAAACGAAAACTTTCAGAGTAGTAATACTGTTTAGGCAGAATTAGATAATTAATTTCAATAATGCTTATATACTTTTCCCTTCACTTATTAACTTATTGATCAATTTTTGAAATTAATTGTTTCATTTTGGAGTTAAATATTAGAATGAAAAGAAAGCAGCAAAAGATCACATACGCGCCGATACTGAAATATTTCATATATGTCGCAAAAGCAATATCTAAGGGTACAAACCAAGAAATAGGCACTGTTTGATAATATTCCCATTATTTAAAATGTAGTCTGATATAATGCCCTGTAAACAAGGATTTCATTTGTTGCTTCATTATGAAATGGAGACAAATACTTGAGAAATTTTTTGATCATTATGAACTGTATAATTTTGTTTCTCTGTTATCTATTTGATTAGTAATTTCATTGATTTGATCAATCAATTATTTGATTACTGACTTTGCTCATCATTTAATTAGTGATTTCATTTATTTAGTCGAACATTAATTAATTATACTATTTTTTGATATAACCGGAGTATCGCCTATACTCAATGAAGCAGGTTAGTTTGAGCTGCTTTTTTTTGATGTGCTGATTTCTCAGGGAAAAGATATGCTGCATATATTTCGGAACTGTGGAAAGTTTTTTTTTTCTTATTATACTATCGTAATTTAAAATAGTTTCATGTAATCAGATGAGATTTTCGTCTTCAGAAGAAAATGGAAATTAGTCGTGAGCTTAGTCGTGAGCTTACTTACTTCAATAATGATGAAAAGGAGAATTTTGGAATTTCGTAAAGTTTGAGATTTCCAGCAAATTTTTGCAAATTTCGGATTAACAATATTAACGAGGGTAATTAATGGTATTACAATAAAGCATAATATAATGGCAATGAAATCGTTCAAGAATGAACGGTTTGTATATTGTCGATACAAATATTTCATAGCTATGTTACATGCCCAGAAAGTAGCCATTAATGCTCAGTTTTTTATTTCAACATACATTTAATCGATTGCTATTAATACCATTTTACCCTTTAGATTGTTAACTTTTTTAATCTGTTTTAATTTACTTCTGCTGAAATTTTGAAAGAGAAACTTTTAATTTGTTGAAATTTTGGAAAAAATGAGTTTATATATATATATATATATATATATGTATATATAAATAATATATATATAAATATAATATATATGTATGCATGTATATAAATATATATATATATAAATAATATATATACAAACAATATATATATATATATATATTGTTTCTCGTCTCTAAATGAAAGTAGAAAATAGACGGAGTTTGGTTGGGAATTACAGTAAATTGATAAAGATTAAGCTAAATTTTCAAGTTTGCTCTCACTTCAGTTCTGGATTGCCCTACTTTTGTGATCACAATTCGCAGTTATAATTTGAATTTGGAAAAAGATAACTTAAACTTTTAAAACCAGAAGGAGAATATCTAGAACAAATAAAGATTAAGTCATGGCATAAGAATAGTTTATGGATTTCAAATGCTAACGGTGTTTTTATTCATTTTTGTCTGTCAAATGAATTTTCTTCACATTTCTCGATTTATGCAAAAGAAACACTAAGCTTCAATTAAATATAAATGTTCCTTGCTTCATTGAAATTTACTTTAACTTGACTACAAAATGGACTTAGTTAAATTTCTGAGAGTAAAAGTGAATTGAGGCATAAGAGAAGATTTTATAAATTTTTTCCTCATTAATATGTAAATTTTTTCTTTTTCGAAAATTTCAGTTTTTGAGTAATTTTGAAAAGACTCATGGTTACATGGAATGAACATTAATTTTAGTCAATAACTATGGTTGGTGGTGAAAAGGAAAACAATAAAAGGACAGTTGAACGAGTAGAATATAATGCGGAAGAACAGGTAACTGTCAGAAATTTAATTGAAGAGAGTTGTCTAAGCATAATGATCAGAAAAGGTTAATATCATAAGCCTCTTCGAGATGTTTCAATTTCTGACATATAAGCATGTCCATTACCGGTAAAAGGCATACCATATTAAATCTGCGAACCCAGATTGATGATGATGTGAAATTAAGGATTAATCAAAGTTGAATAGAAATGTTTAAAAAAATTTTTGAAATTAACAATATTCAATATTTTCACTTAAATGGTTGAAATTTAAATTCTTTTAAATTTTATTTATATTCTTTATTTCCTTTTTCCTTTATTCATTCATATATTTGAAAAATTAAGCGTAAGGAAGTTTATTTTAAGCTATTTGTGGTATTGGTTGGTCCACAAAAAGATCGTCATGTTCGCCTAATACCGATGGCTGCACTTGATGGTCGTGATTTGAAATGGATTAAAGTAGCAGAAACGAAAGGTTGTCACTTGATGGCAATGGGTGCTGGTAGCTCGAGCGATCCATGTCATTATTTCTGTGTTGCTGTCAAGAAATCGGTTCCTTTTTTTTTTTTCTAAAAAGTTGAATGAGTAATTCGAAATTAAGTATTGTATTTAAGAATCTTAATAATATTTCATAGTGTCAATAGCTTAATCAGCAAATGAATTAATTTATATGATTCAGTGATTCACAATTCTTAACAGTTTGCTAGAAGGCTGTGTCTGTCGTGTAATTATTACTACAAATAATAGATGTATGCATCCAATATCCTATTATTTTTAATATTATTACTAAAAAACTTTTAGTACAACCGAATGTTGCATTATATTTTAGAGTTTAACTTTATTGTAACAAATATCTCCAAAATTCTCAATACATCCAAATTTGGGTTGTTAGATCTTAGTGAAAATATTTTTATTCAATTAATTGGATTTTGGTATAAGGCAGTTTTCTTTATCGTCATAAAAATTTATATAGGTTTTTAAAATAATTCTTTAAAATTTCTACTCTATAAAAATTACAATTCTTCTTTTGATAATACTTTTGAATTTAGAGAATTTTGACTTTGAACCCTTTTTGACTTAATACTAAGTAATTTTCATTCTGTTTTGAGGTACTCGTTTTTCAAATTGATCGAAGTGAAAAGCGACATCGAAAGATTCGGGAATTGGCAATGCCCGGACATCCACAAACAATGGCAGTGATGCGTGGTAAACTGTGTGTTGGTTATCCATCTGGTTTCCGCATGTGGGATCTGTTGGATAATACCACCACCGGTATATTTCCATTCACCATTTTTTAACCTTCTGAAAATCATTTAAAAAAGTGAAAATTTGAATTTCTTGTCAAAATCGATTTAATTTTGAGGGATTTTCAAGTCATGCATAATCTTCGCTTATAAAAATGAACGAGTTTCATAGGTTCTAATCGGTAAAGATCTGATTGAAATGCCTGATTTCAAGATGAGGAAAAATATGATTCCAAGATAAGTTTTATAGAAAGAAGATAATTAAATTGTCTTAATGGTATGATCATATTTATTGAACAGTGTTTGAAAATATTCATGTTTTTTACATTTTTTCTAGTTAATTTCAGCATTGGTTAATTTTGAAGATTCATCACTCCAATTTCTTAATCAAACATTATATGATGCTCACTTAATCATCAATGTTAGCGGGTATGAACAGAAAGAATTTCTTTTGGTATTCTCACGTCTTGGTGTTTATGTCGATGCGCAAGGTAAGTCTATAATTTGTCACTCAAATTCAAATATTTCGGGAATTCTTACTTGTATGATGGAAATGTTTAAGGAATATTTAAAGCAGGGAGCCTGGAATAAATATTTACACATATAAGTAGGCTCTAATTTGGTCACAAAAGTATGAAGTGAACCAGAAAGTGAGAGGCTCTCTTATCCAATAAAAATTTACCAGAAAAATCATTTTTTTGTCGGTGTCAAGTAACATTGTCAATTGAAGTGGGCTTCAAAATTTTCGGAAAGCTCTTTCCAGGTCGACGATGTCGTTCGCAAGAATTGATGTTTCCGGCGGAAGCATCAGCGGGTGGTTTTGTTTATTTAATGCCACATTTGTGTGTTTATTCGGCTAATGAAATTGATATTTTCAATGTGAATAGTGCTGAGTGGGTGCAAACTGTCAATTTGAACAAGGTTCCATTCAAAAAAAAACTTTTTAGAAACTATGTAAAATTTTAATATAGTTACATTTTCGAATTAAAATTTTCTGAAGGGTCTGTTATAAAAGGAAACACAGTTGTTTTTTTTGTATGCTGAAAATTTGGTGAATTAATTCAATTCTTTAATTTTGAACAGTTTGAAGCTTTAATTTGGATTATTTCATTGAGATTATTTCTTGAATAAATTGAACATATTAATTGCAAGAGTTGGCATCTACTGACCTCTTAACGATATAGACTGATATATGGCCGTCTGCTACAAATATTATTGCTAGCATGAAACTTCATTACATTCATTTTTTTATCTGAATTGCAAAAACAAAAAAATCATTTTTTTAGGCATTCCCGTTAACGAGTAATGGACTGTTGACAATGTGCATGGTGAATGATATGCCATACGTTGTACTACTTTCGGATGTACTCTCGGGTACCAATATTCTTCAGCTTTTTTTCTATTTTTATATAAAATATAATGATCTTTATTGCAATTGATTACTTATTAATTGAAGAAAATTTGATTGCTTTTCTGTTGCAAGATAAACAGTCAAGTGGTTGAAATTTGTTGAGTGTTTTGTTTAATTAATATCCATTTTTATTGCACCAATTACTCAACTGTTTTAATTGCTTCGATGCATTATTATGATTATTTATCGACAAATAGTTAAAAAAAAAAAGTACTCTTTTAAATCATATGGACGAATTATCATATAATTGCTTATTACAATTAATTGATTGCTCAATTATTATGATTGACTGCTGATTTTTTTTATTCATAATTAATTTTTATAGCTCAAAGCTTAGTCATGCTTTTGTATTTTTCTCTCATTCTCTTTTCTTCTTCTTCTATTGTTTTGCAAATTTGATTGTTAATAATTTACAGATGAAGACGCAGTAAGTATTCCGGTTTGGACATCGTCCAGCGTTGCGAATACGGCACTTTCTTTGAAAGGTATGGCTGCAAAACGCCGACGAAAATTCTCCATACGTACAACACGTGATGATGATCGACATGGAAGGTATATTTTATGAGATTCAATGAAAATAACACCAAAATATTTTTTATTTGTTAAAAATTTTTAATTTTTTCAAGTTTTAAAATACATTTGAAAATTTCATTTCTAACGCATAAATTTTTATTGTATTTCTCCTTTTTTCTTTTCATTGTTTATTGTTTCATTAATTTCATATACCACAATTAATATTGTCATGTGGCGTATCAAATAGCATAAGAAAATTTTGAATAATTTCTGCATTCGGCTGCACTTGTGTTATAGATAAATAAGTTGTAAAAAAGTTTTTTCATATTTTCGAAAAACTCGACAATTTATTATTTTTTGAAATTATATTTTGTAGAATTGGTGATCGTCGAAGCCAGTTACCGATCAGTGGTCCATCCGATTTTGTCCATATCGTTCATATGGGTCCTGGAGCAGGACTGGAATTACAAAATTTGATGGATCTAAAACAACTTGGTTCTGCAGCTCATTCTCAAAGTAGTTCATCTGTTGGAACCGGTGCTGCTGATAAGGTATGCTAGGTTTATTTTATTATACTGAAATTCATTATGGTTATTGTTGATATAATCAATACTTATCTCTATGATATAGCTTGGTTTTAGGTATAATTTCTTTATAGGTTTTCGGTTTGCATGACATTTTTACTATATGCATTTTGTTGCAAAATAAAGAGCATGCTGTGTGGAATTTTAATATTATTAATATTGGTAGCAGTAGCTACTTATGTTGTTTTTGTTGCTGTTTTGTTTTGCTCCTGTTATTCATTTGCTATTATATGTTATTGTAGCACTTTTTTGCTCTCCTTAAAAGATCGGATTGTACGTGAAAATTACGGTGTCACGAGAATTTTCATCATTGTTTATCAAATATTTCCAAACCTTTTCATCAGCTTAGATTTAGCATGTAATTTACTGCAAATTAATTATTCCATAGAAAGTCAATGTTATGCTTAACACAATTAGATATGATTTTAAATATCCTGTTAACTCTTTACTCATTTACTCACTCATCTTTTTTGTAGTGTTCTGGTGGCAATATAATTCTAAATTTGACAGGTACGTCAACTTATTAACCCGATAATGCGTTCGAGCAGTACGGCAGCGGCTAATCTGCATGGTGCGCAAACCTTAAATAGCATTTCCCGACGTGATTTTGAATTGATGCAATCCAAAACACGCCCGTTGAGTTCTCATAGCAAAAGCTCAGATGGTAAGCTTTGTAGTTATCGTCGAGAAGAGTGGCCACTTAAGTTTCTTACTATATAATATCACGTTCCTTTTTTATAATTTCGATTAATACTTAACTAGAAATGTTAGAATTTATGTAATTCTCGTGTCTTAATTGATGCAGGATTAACATAAATTGATTGGTACGTGTAATATCTTTTCGTTACAAATGTAACATTTTATTTCATCGTCTTGACGTTTTTGCAATCTGAATTTAGAAAGTTAATTGTGTTTTTCTTTTTTTGCTTTACAAAAGATAAATTTCATTTCTAAACTTAAGGTTCTTCGCTAGGACGCAATGGCATGCTTTGTACAGCTCAGTTAACAAGTCAAGAAATTCATGCTGTGGTATGTCGCATGCCTCTGTCATCTCGTAGTATACATATTTCCTTTCCATATAATTTATGTTTTGCTTCAAGCTAATTCAATTAACCAAAATTTGTCCTTAAGCAAAACTAGTTTGAATATTCTTAACTATAGAATTTATAAGGTTTTTTAACAGAATTCGAAATTAAGGCGAGTTGTCTAAAAGTATCTTTTACTCGAATTTCATTAAATTATTCTCACTGTTCAAGATTTATCATTTAATAGATTTTAATTATCCGTAGTTAAAACATAATATTGGATTTTTTTTTTTTTTGCTTTCATTTTTGATAATAATTTTTGGAACTCTGAGATATGTAGTAGAGTCGTTGTGTAATCTTAGGGGTGAAAAATGGTCTAGCTATACCAGAAGGATTGAGGCCAGTTCTTTATAATTAATTTATGAACTTCAGAAAATCTACTATATATATATATATATATATATATATATTATATATATATATATATATATATATATATATATTTGCATGTTAATACTGAATTTTTTCTTGTAAATTTAGTAGATTTTAAAATTTTCGAATAATTGGATTATGCTGGTGTTGAGTTTATAGCAGTAACTTGCACAGTGATGGAAATATATATTTTTTATTAAAATTTCTTGTATTTGCAAATTCAAATAATGATATTAATGGGAATATTCTAATTCTTTGCGGTAGAATTACCTTTTTGCAAGTTTCTTTAGACATCAGACAACTAAAAGTTATGATTTCATTATAGGAACACTCGGGACCAGTGCGACGTCCTATAAAAGCAAATTCACAAACGGCAACAACAAACCAAATTTTTTGTCATCAGCAAGCCGAAATGAAGTAACCCGTATATAATAGCAATTTATACAAATAAGTTCTGTATTTCTATCCATGCATTTGGCTGCGCAAAAATGACTCACTTTCACTCAAAACTTTTTGAAAACTAATAAGAATTTCATGATGAAACACGGGATCATTGGGCTTTTTAAATTTTCGTTAGAATGAATGTGACGTAATGCCTTGTGTGATTAATATGTTATCACATTTTTCTGTTAGAATTATGAAGCATTATTAGCTTTCCAGTTGAATGCTTCAATTAGAAAATGATTTTATGCATGAATACGAAATCCATAGAATTTGAGATTGACAAATCAGCTTTTTTTCTCCAAAAACTTGGGCAATTCACAAATTACAAAATGTTGTCGTATATACGCAAATTTATATTGTTTTGTGAATATATAGATGTTTTTTTCTGTTAATTTTGCTGTGAGTGTGATTACGTTTTGTTGATGAGAATGCTATAGATTCCGAAGTATTTCAAATTTTATTTCTGGTAATTTAGTTATCATATTTTGTATATTTCTGGACATTGAGAATTTTTAATTGTATGTTCTTGATACCGGGAAATTCTTTGTTTGTTAACTCCGACTGAAGAATAAGGAGGAGAGTTGTAAAGTTTTTTTTTACTCATTTATATAATAATTTTAGTTATTCATCTAATTATTATCCATTTGGTCAATTGCTTTAGCCGCTGTGAACAAATGGAACTATTAATTATTACTGCTGCTATGTTACTTATTTCACTTCACTCATTTGTTTTAATTTCTTGCGTTTTAGAAAATTCCTTTTCATCTTTTTTTTTGCCAATTTTGTTTTATATTATGAGCTTTATGTTGTTAGAATTTTACAATGTCAATAAATCAATCGATCGATCAATCGACCGATCAACTAACGCTTGTTTTGTTTTATTTATTTAATGCTTCTCCAATTTTTTTCCGCTACTGCATATCAACATAGTTTTTTATTATATGGAATATCCTTGCTATTTCTTTCTTTTTTTTTCGTTCTATCTCTTTTTCCTTTTTTCTCTTCATCCTTCTTTTTTGCATTGTAAAACTTCTAAAACAAGAATTTTCACTTTGAAAAATCTTCATTTTTATGAGATATATTTTTTAATGTCGAAAATTGAATTTTAATTTTGAACTTTGCGAGAAGAAAATATGGAATTGCAAATGAGCGTCATCTGATTAGGATAAATTTTTTATATTCGCCATTGTTTTTATCAGTTACACTTCACCTTATCTAAATCTAAATATTTCTATAAATTTAATTCCTTTCGAAATGCCCGCACAACCTATAATTTGCATTTCCTCTTTTTTCTAGTCTTTAAACCTGGTTCTACTTATTCTATAATTTCATTTTTCGTATCATCCGAAATTATAAATTTTGGCGGTTTGAAATCAGAATTTTAGGCGAAGTATTTGCCAGATTTTCCTGCCAAAACCAGCATTTCTTAGCACTTTCCATTTGTGCTACTTGTTTCTTCAAACTTTTTTTTTTCAATGTCAAGTGATTTTATGCGACGCATGATTTATGGCTGCTATGTATTTTATGCATGTGTGTGTTGTATGTGTCTGTGTGCGTGCATTTGTATGTAAGTGTGCATGTGTGTATGTGAAACATTATTTTAAGCAGAATTATTATTTTGCAATTATTAATTTTATGTTTTTTATGGAATCAAATTTTAAAAAAATTTACATACGTTTTCGAATTTCAAAGTGATTTATGAAAAGAAATCTCTTGTATTTTTTTCCAAGTCCACTTTATGTTTTTCAAATATTTGATATCTTTATTAATTTTCTTTCTTTTAAAAAAAGTTTTTAATTGTACTTCACGTAGGTCATATATGTATGTGTGTGTTTGTATTTAATGGGGAAGTTTTTCCAATGCTTTTCATGTTCTTTTTTTTCTACGAAATCCATTTGGTACTATTTATTTTTAATTTCTGCATTCTTTCAGCTGTTTTTTTCCCCTCTTTCCCCCTTGTTTTATGATATGTGCAAGTTTATATATTTTTAATTTTTTTCCTCAAATTTGTTTTTCTTTTCTTTTTCTTTTTTCTTTTTTTTTGTGATTGAGAATGAGAAAAGAACTTATTGTGTGTATGTATTTAAAAAAAAGAAGAAAAAAAATGAAGGCTTAAGATGAAAATTGATATGACGTTCGTTGAAATAAAATAAGAACCAATAATGTTTATACGTATGAATTATAAAACAAAGTGTAAATTATGTGGAAACGGTGATTCCGTGCCAATTTTTCCTTTCAAAATGTGAAATTCAAACTTTCCAAAATCCAAGAATAACATTTTAATCCGTTGGAATAAATAATGATGAGTAAAACCAAGAGAATAACGGTGTGATGGTTCAACTTCACACTATCATTTACGAATAGTAATAATGTTGAAATGATAATGATACTGAAGATAATAATCTTTATGGTCAGATCGAGTGTCAGTTTGGAATAACTGAACAGGATTAGTATTAAACACTTCCGCAACTTCCTGTTTAGATTTTTAAAGTTAATTCAATTTCAACATACATCTCTCTTGCAATTTTTAAATTCCTATAAAAAGTGACTCCAAAAGCGTTCTATAGTAGAGAACGCATGAATAACATTTTTGTTTTTTCTTTTTGAAATAAACGTTTTATAACTTCTGTTTCCTTGCATATTTTTTAAATTTTAGTTGATTACATATTTAACTATTTATTCAAAGCTAGCTGGATCCTGGCCGAGTCCAGTTGGTTTTTACAAATAAAGGTGTAAATGTTTGTTCAAAATCTTAAATCTCCAGAAATTCTCACAGATTACTTTGAAATTTTGACACAACGTTGCATTCGAATAACGTTCTTTTTTACATACGTTGCTGTAGCTCCGTCTGGTTAAGTGGTAAAAAAAAAAGCGCATGTTTTTAATATGAAACCGTACGTTTCTAATTGTTTAATTTCACAATACTTGTAGGAATACGATACTTTTTGTTTCCATTGTCTATACAGATATAGAGATTGTCTGATTTTGCTGATTCTAGAATATGCAGCAGATAATTGTCCTGTGAGAAACAATCCATGTGTAGATCTACGATCTCGAATCTAGTTCCCACGGGAATTTTGCAATGATCGATCAAGAACTTCGAGCGATTTTTTGTGCGTCATTGCACATTCATCTCAAACAATAAGTTTACATTTTGCAACACTTTTCCCATGTTCGATATTTTGGAAATGTTGCATGCATGTGGGTAATAAATTGCTTATGCAATGGTAATCTCAAAGCGGAATGAGCAGTTTTTCCATCTCGTAACAATGTCGCAGTTAATCCGGACGATGCAAGAGCTAAGGCTATGTTATTTTCGATCGGATTGCTGCCAAAATCAACCTAATTAGGAACATTTTACCAGTTGCTCCTGGCGCATCTAAAAAGATTTCTCCAACCGCGTCATTGAGAGTTTACATCATTTGGTCATAAGTGCATTTTTAATCAAGCGTTAGCTTAGGGATATTTGATTACACATGCATACGAATTGTGGCTCTTGAACTGCCTTCGAAATTTACTTATGACTGTACTTGAACTCCTGCTGTCGTCGAACTATGTGACAAAATTGATTCAAGCTTTTAAGTCCCACCTTTTTAAATCTTTCGAGACTTCTTTTAATTTCTTCCTGTTGTATAAAATTTTTTGCCAATTTCATCTCTCTTCTGCTTTTCGTTTATTAAATACAAAAAAAAAAAAAAAAAAAAAAAAAAAAAGAAGTTGTAGCTTTCCTTCATACAATAATATCGATATTTGACGATAATTTAAAAAGAATTTAAATTAGTAATGCACAACAGAAGTTTAATTTCATCAGTTATGAGTGGAGGGATGTCCTGTATCACGGGAAAATAGCTTTCATTCGAATATCTATAGCTAATTTTTTTAGTCCAACAATTGCATACACGGAAGCGGTATCGAAACAAGATTGTCTCAACTTGATATTTTACACTAATTATCGATAATACACTAAGCAAACGTAAGGTACTCAGCGGGATATTTTTGAATATACCGATGCAAGAACTCTAGAAAATTGAATAGAATTTTCTATTCAATAAAACTGAATAGAAAATTCCAGAAAAAATAAATAAATAGAATGGAAAATTGAATAGTACTCAAATAGAGAAAACTAATGACAATTATAATGTCGTGTGAATCAACTGCTGATTACATTGTTGCCGTATAATATTTCAAGTCACATGCGTAAGATATGAATATACAATGGAATTTGAAATTTGCTTTGTTATAAGTTCCATCTTATGCAGATCGACCCCATACTTTCTTGTAAATTTATGTAACATTTCGAAGAACATAAATTTAAATTGCGATATTTCTTTTGCTATGCAAACCTTCGCTTTACTATTTGAAGTTGATACTTTTTTTTTTTTTTCATCTATAATGTCAACCTTTGGAAATGGATCAGAAATTCGAATAGAAAATATGTAATGCATTATACTCTTATTATTATTATTAATTATCATATTACTAAAGCATATGGCACTAATTATATATTCCTATTGAATCGGAAACAAAGCGATGCCGGTAGAATCATCTGTTTTGTCTACTTTTATGATGATATTTCCCCACTTTATCAATATGTCTGCATAGGAATAAATATCAGTGTTTCGTTGAGCATTTCAAATATCTTTTTCTGGATCGGTACCATTGATGGAAGGCTATTACCTGATGACTGTCGAGGAAGCTCAATTTCTTCTGCATATAAAGGACAATTTTAGCAAATTAAACTTTCGAAAACCATCACGCTTTTGGCAACTATCAATAGCATATGAAGTCAAGTCAAAAAATAATGTTTGAAAATTCAATATATTAAGAAAATAACTTCACAACATTAATGATTTTTGTGTATAAATTAGATTCAATAAAACGAGTAAAGGATCAGTGGGAACAAAGAAATACAACAAACCTTCCAGTTCAAAAATTTTCTTTTTAACTTCTCTTCATAGATAAAATTCCTAAACTACGACAAGAGCTGATGCGTCTATACGAGGACCAAAGAACTTTAATATAATCTTGTCCTCCCAAAAGTATTCACAACCAATATGTTTTTTGAAAAATACGCTTTCACTGAAATATTTGTTGCAAAAAATATTTGGTAAAATTTTTTGGCCATCAAGAAAAACACTGTTGTACAATACTCGAATTATTAAATTCGCATTTGAAATTCCGATGATATTGTCGGGAAAAACCGAAACTAATTTCCAACAAAAACTAATTAACATGGAAATTTAAACGACCAAATGGTTAAAAACTTGTGAAAACTTTGATGACTCATCATTTGTAAAAATTATTTTTCATTGTGTACTGTGTTTATGCTGTTTACAGCCACATCCAAAAAATGTTTTCACTTACAGTTTATAAAGTCATAAATCATATGGTTGTAAAGCTGATTTACAACTATATCCACAATGTTTCCTTTTACAGCTAATGAAGTCATAAGCATGATGGTTGTAAAACTGTCACTATCTTTAAATTTAATTAAACTGTCTTAACACTTTTTTCCTTGTAAACAAATTTTTCTTAAAAATAATTTCAACATCTATTGTTCTATATCCCAATATATCAAATTCATAACATCTGAACCACCCTACTTTTATTGTTTTCAAATTGTTTTCACTGTTTTAAAAATCGCTTCATTGTTTCAAATTATTTTGCTCTAACTAGACGAATACCGACGCTTCTCCAATCAAAACTCTCAACTTATCAAATTCTCAATATATTCTTCAACCTAAACCCAATCTATTTCATTAAACGCCTGATTTCTACTGTTCCATCAATTGCGTACTATTCCACTCTATTATTCTGAATAAAGGATTTAATAAAATTCTGTTCCTTCCACTTCAACAAACTTCAAAACTTCCACAACGGATATATCCACCAGTGTATATTAATGTAATCAAAGATGAACTTGGCTTCTTCAACTGTTCTATCTAAATTTCTTTCACGGTCAAGAAACCATCAAGTTTAACGCACAAATTCCTTCGAATATTCGACTGAGTGACACGATTGGCACATTTCCAGTTTTTTCGTGATAGATTGAGTTGTCCTAAGTGTTTGATTTTCAGCTTTTTCTTGAGTAAATTTATGATCCTTAGCAATCACAGTGACCAGCTTTATAGACTCAAATTCATGACTATCTCATACAGACCATGGAGATTTCATCTTTCGATCTTCTTCTAATCTAGAAAACTTAAGTTGTAAAATTCCTAGTGGAATTCAAAATTTCGCTATCTAATATGATATTTCACGTGCTTTTTCAATCGATTAAGTCCCAATAAAATTTTAATAAACTCACTTTCTCAATTTTATATACTGGATGATAATCGACTAGGCGTCTGAAAAAGTTGATTTTTAATTAAAGATAAATATGACAATAAACAGTGTTCCCAAGACTTCAGTAAGGCTTTGCACCAGTTTTTTGAAGCATAATGAGCTCTAATTATATTATCTTTTGCTATAATTATATTCTTATTTCGTCCACTTCCTTTCTTGGCATATTAGAGGTATTAAACTTATTTTCACTCAGTTATGATGACGATTTAATGAAAAAAATTTAAATGCGGAAATTGCAATTTAAATTATTAATGCAAAATTTGAAACAGAATGGCATCCAGTCTTTGTTCCAAAACATTAGTATTCAACATCGATCGACTTTGGTACAACTCAACCGATCATAACTGATTATAGTTTACATCAGATTGAATGTGAAAGACTAATTCAGTCTCTTATATAGTTGAAAAAGGATGCGCGCCGATGAGAAAACGACCGAAGCCAGTGTAGGGGAAAATTACTTCACTTATTGGACTTTCTTTTATTTCGTTGGGGACGAAACATTCACCTGAAATTGCTAAATTAGAACTACTTTAATCGGTTAATATTGACTGAATCTCACTTGTTAATCAATTAAGAATTCTGTATAAAAATCCCATTTAGGACTTCCGAACCTGTGTACATGACTTCAAACTTATTTCTAAGTGATTTTCTTGAGACGTGACTATCCATACAAATCAATTCAATCCCGTGGTTATTATATCTAGCGCATACCAAAGCTAAAGTAACAATTAAATTATCAAATTTTCGCTCCTTATAAATTTCCTTCTGATTCTTGGCCAATTAAGAAATTCAAGCAGAATGATTTATTATGGTTCACAAAACTCAAATTCCTTTGAATACTTTTGATAAAGAATTAGATTTTTTTTTTTTAAATAAGAAAAAAGTTTATTAAAACAGAGAATTTCTCCTTCTAAAACATATGTTTTTGCAATTCTGTTTAAACTAAAAGCAACAAACAGCGCGAGACACTTTGGATGAATGAAATTTGCTTGAAAAATGCGTTCCAAAGCTTTCGCCAGGCGAGTTATTTACCATCGCGATAATGCAATATTCGAGACTGACGATTTAATTCAAAATTTATAGTTTCAGGCATCATTCCGATAGCTCTGCAAAATGTTGTGGATGAATGATGAGTGTGGATGAATTCCATCATTACAATTGACCAGTTCAATGGAATTTTATGGCTCATTGCAACTTGCCTTATCTCTTGTAGTAATTAGTAATTGAAACAGCGGAATGATTTCAGTTGTAGAGAATATTTATTGCATAAAAATATGTAATTAAAAAAAAAAATGTGAAGCATATTTGTTGAATTACAATTGCATAACAGCATTTTATTTTCAAAATTTCGGATGATTTCATATTTTTTTTTAACTTTAAACTTTTTATGCTTTTTCTGTTTTGAATTAAAAGTAAGTAAAATCTCCATTGCTCTCGATCAATAATTAATTTCATTTAGTAAAGATTTATAATTATTTTTATAGAAAAAAAAAAAAAAAATTTGGGAGAGAGAGAAGAAAAGGTATGGTTAAATATATTCCATTATTGATTAAATCATCAATGTTTTTTATTTCAATTCCTGTACCACGTCTCTTTCTCAAAAAAAAAAAAAAAAAAAAAAGAAAAAGAAAAAGAAAGAATAATTAAATTTCAAGAGAAATAATTTAAAAAAAAATACATTACTTCTATTTTTTAAAAAACTTGATATTTTGCAGTGTTTGAAGAGAAAATTGTTTTATTATCGATGCTGCCATTCTTTATATTTGCTATTTTATATCCAATTAATCATTCAACATAATTGGGAAAAGAAAAATAAGCATTAAAAACCATGATATGATATAAATTTATTTTAGTTTTTTTTACCGATAATTTCATGTTTATTTTCTTGAAACGGCAAATATTGACAATTTCATGTTTATTTACCTTGTAAGCGATACAAACCGAACAATTTTATGTTCGTTTACCCTGCAATGGCATATAGCGGTAATTTCATGCTTGTTTATTTTGCAATGGCACTTATCGGTAAATTCATGTTTGTTTACCTTTAAACACCACAGATTTTTTGGCATTCTCCATTGCATACAATATGCTCTGTACCACACCATCTGGCAGCCTTCACCACATACAATATATTTTTAACTTCTTCCCTAAAATTATTGCCAAAGATTTAAATTTTAAATAAATCAGAATTTTTCCTTTGAAAACATCTTGATAAGTTAGAAATTAAAGTGATAATCATCAATTTCTTATTGTTTTATAATGCTTAGATTTATCACCAAAGTAATTTAGTAATATTAAATCGTTCGATTTTTGCATTTTCTTTTTTCATTACATACTTGCCATGTCATTTATTTGATGGAGAAATATTAAGATAAAATTTTTCCCATCATTTCCATCTTTTTAAACTTGTTTGGAGATTTGGAAAAGAAAAAAATGTTTGGAAGAATTTAGCATATTTATTCTTTTGATTTTAACATACTTCTTTTCCTCTTTTAAATCTCGTCTGATCAATTAATCTCGAACAATATTACGAATTACTTCTCATGTCGTATAATTATTTTTGTCATTAACTCTCTGTCAGCTTCAACAATTTTCTCATTTCTCTTTTAACCTATAATTATTTGGCGAATATTAGGAAAACTATCAATATTTAAATACCAAAAATTGAATTCTTCAGATTTGAGTAAATTTGATTTTTGCACATATCTATATTGCTGAATCAAAAGCTTTTCGAAAAACCACATCAGACAAAGAAGGATATGGTAACAAGAAAAAATGTAGATACGATTTGAAAGCTGAATCTAAAACCAAATACCTATGATCTTCAAACTTAATATTTAAAATTCGAACTGTCATAAAGTATACTATCGGAATATTAACTGTGCTAACAGTTGAAAGATGACTAGACAATATCAAAAATATTGCAAAGAACCAAACATTTAAGAAAAAGTTTACATTGTCACTTCCAAAAGTCTTTTTTTGTTTCTTTCGAAACCGATTGTCAAGTTTGAATCTCAAATTTAAAAATTAAATATCTAACATCCGTTTTAAAAAGAGAAATTTGAGAATTCCATCAACATTGTACATTTGTTTGTTTGTTTGTTTTTTTTTTTTTTTTTTTTTTGGAACAGAGTTTTGCAACACATAATATTACTTATTTCCAACTAACGCACAAGTAATTTATATGAATGAAAATTTTAAAAAAGCAAAGAAAAAAAAGAAAAAAACAAAACAGGAAAGCAGAAGAAAGTAGCAATATTTAACATATATATTAACAAGTAACACTTGTAATGAAAGCATCATGAAAAAGGAAAAAGTTGAAAAATAAAAAAAACTGAAAAACGACGGAAAGAAGGAAAAAAAAAATAATGGGATAGGAGGTATATGTAAAGCTTATCGGAACAGAACAGATATGAATGACTTCTCCTGAAAAAAAAGAAAGGAAACGAGTAACATTTTTACATAAAACATATGTATATATTTGTCAACAAATAATTGTTAAACACCGATTTTTCTTGTTTTTCTAACCAATTTTGACAATTTTTTAAATAAGCAGTGGAAACGCTATCAACGCTATGCTGGAGTAATATTTCAATGATGGCAATTATCTACTCAAATTTCTCTTAATAATCTGTATAATCAATTTTCTTTGATTTTATATATATACAATTAAATAGCTGACTGATTAGAAAATCGACAAGAATTTTCACATTGTTATTAATTTATTCGATTCATTTTTTTTTTTTTTTTTTTTTTTTTTTTTTTTTTTTTTTTTTTTTTGGTTGAAATTGTTTAAACTAAGTTCTTCGAATTTTTTTTTTTTTTTTTTGTTATTAAAATTTCGAAAAAAAAACAAGATAAAATACCATTAAAATTAGTCGCATATCAATCACAAGTTACTGTGTGTAATGATAAATCTTAAGATAAGAAGCTCAACAGTACAGTAAAACCAAAACCTTATACTTCATAGACGCAGTCGTACAATAATACTAAAATATGCCACAAAAAAAGAACTGAAAACGACAAGAATGTAAGTATATTTCATCCAATTTTAATTTCAAACATATTCCATAAATTGAATATTTATGGAACTCTCGGTATATGTGACGCTAACTTATTGAGCATTTTCCGTTCATCTCTCAAGATAGATCATCATCTACTAAATAATTCTGATCTATCCTTCTGGCTGTTACAACATCATCTGAAGTACTTACATTATCACTTCTCTTGATTCATAAGTATACATATACATGGATGTGCAAAACACATTGGCACAAATCCATAAAAATATATGTCTTGATATAAGCGTGACTGTTATCTATTCATTAAAAAAAATTTGAATGAATGATAAAGGTAAAGTAGCATGACATAAATGTAGAACGGAAAAAAAAAGTAAATAAAGAACAAAAATTTAAAATGATTTTACAATTATAACAATAATACTTGCATGAAATATGAGCTAAAACAGAACATATTTAAGGATCTTTGAAATTTCAACAAACTTTTTGCAGCTTTCGAAAAAACTTAACAAAACCGAAAGCTTTAACATTGGTTTGATTCATCAGTGATGTAAACCAATACAATCTAAGATTTTACCGTTTTTTATATTTCGGGATTATGTATTAATTCTTTTTTTTTTTTGTACTGCACTTACCATGTGTAATGATGAGTACGTAGTGTATCAGAACAATTACTATTAAAGAAAACCGATGTTCATCAAACCGTTTGTCTAGAATAAAAAAAAAAAAAAAAAAAAATGAAATGGAAATGGGATAAATTCGAATAACTTCAAAAATGAGCAAAATTTCCATTTTGCGAAACTGCCCTTTAAAAAATCTTTGAACTGAAAAATTAAAATTACAGCACTTCTATTATTCACATTTCCTCTTCTTCATCTTCTTCTTCTTCTACAATATGCGTAATTTCACTTTCTCCAGTGAGATCTGGCTCATTTTTCACCAAAATACCACCACTTCCTAAAACATCTTCGTTTTCCAGTAACGGTAGCCCAGTGATTGATGATTGTCCTGATGATGCACCAGCAAATCTTTCCGCCTGCAATACATATGTGAATACTTCTATATTTCCAATTTTTAAATCTGAATAGCTAGAATTTTGAAGTTTTGAAGAGATAATTTGGTACAACAATGTTTTTCGAAAGATGAAATCTACCTTGAACTGAAATGCATATCGTATTATAAGTTAAAATTAGAAAATACTTGCCTAAATTCTCGAATAGGAATATTAAAAAGATTATATTAATGATATGAAAATCCTCAGCATATAATTGAAAAAAGTTAAACCAGCCAAATAACGAGATAGTATGACACTAATGGTATGCCTTCATTTTAAATTATTTAGCAAAAACTAATTTAGGAAAAAGCGATAAAGCCAATCAGTGACGAAAAAAAAAAAAAAAACCTCATCATGTCCATTTTCTTCAATCATAACGTCATCACCACTTGTATCACTATCCACCGATTGATCACCATCATTTTCCATTACAAAACGTTCCTGTGCATGATCTGCTTCACATAATATCGTATCGTCTACACCATAATCACCTCCTTCTGTAAACGACTGTGCATCTTGCTCCACCTCTAAACCTGAAGGATCCTTGTGATCATTTTTTTTTTTCGGAAATCTGAAAATTGAAATATCTAACTGAAATCCAAAAAGTCGATATTAGTATTTTTGAAAACTCTCTTTGTCTGCAAATCATATCTTAGCTTTTTTCTAATTTATAAATAACATCTTATCATACAAAACATTAGTACAGAGATATTATACGACTGATTAGCACAAGCATATCTTTTCAGTGATAATTTTTCCGCTAGTATATTACCACCACCCATTGAGGCTTCTTGATTTACCAACAATATCTGAAAAAAGTGAAATTAACTATCAATCACCTTCTCCTTGCCGCTCATCATCCGAATCACCATCACCGGCTTCTCCAACAAAATCTCTTTCGAGAGTTGCTTCAACACTTTCCGGTTGATCATCATCTGTGGACCCGAGAACATCGAAAAATCGTCCTGATGACAAACTTTGTTTCCTGGAAAATCCGAAAAACGATCAAAATCTGAATCACACCACAGAAGCTCCGATCATTTCAATGCATCAGTATTTGCATTTTGCTTCCTTTTAATACCAAAAACTTTTTTTAAACAAAGACGATAGCACCATACAATTTTTCGACATCAGCAGCAGTAGGAATCGGCGCATCGATAAAATAAGCCGGATAACATTCACGGATGATTTCCTTAATTTCAACGCGGTACTTCCAGCGTTCATCAATTGGATGTTCCTGACTGCTGTGCACATCACGAATATGTTTGACTACTAAGTCACGTGACTGATTTCCCTGTAATACAATATTTAAAAATTTCAAATATTCGAAAATGTCGAAATGACTTTAATGGGAAATAATTAACTTCTAAATACTGATTTGAACCAGCCAATGAAAAGCACCAATTTTGAACTATATATAATTTTGATATTTGCAGAATAAATGGAAAAATCATTATCTTTCGGCATTATTAGTTTCTAATATTTTTCAGAACTCCAATTATATAAAACGTACAAGAGGAAGAGAAATTTCAAAGCTACAAATTCCAAAACTAATTAAAGAAAAACCTACGATATCACATTGTGGACAAAGAAATAGCTGCACATCTAGATGTTTGTATGCATGATCACTCAGTCTTGATGTCGTTAGCAAACCGCATTTCTGCAATTGATTCTTTTGAATTTTTTTTTTTTAAAAATTCCAACTTTGATTTTCAGAAAATTTAAATTTGTATTTTTTGCAGTGAAATATAACCTGACAATGTGCAGCCTCGTTGAAACGCTTTTTGAAGTACTGAGCACCACCGAGCCTCATACTGATTTCACGTAACTTTGCCATTTCTTTGCGCTTCAATTTAGATGGAGGTTTCCGCACTCCAAAACGACGATTTCTGGCTTTTCTCATACGATCACGATATGATGATGACGTCGATGCAAGTGATCGTGATATTGCCACAATCGCTGATGATTCGAGTTGATGGGGTGGCAACTCCGACGGATCAGTAATATGCAATGCTGATGACGTTTTTATATCATATTCGTCCTAGAAAATTTCAAATACCGCTTTATCAGGAAATATTATAAAGTAGATAAAATTGTTATTTCGATGGGCCAAGAACATTCCAGCCATTACTATTTCTGTGCTGGATCTATAATGAAAAATGGCAAATTTCCAAACTTTCAGAAACTGGATTTACAATTTTGTATTTTCAAAATCGAACTTTCGGAATTCCGAATTAGAAACTGCACTCTCTGAACTAGAAATTAGCAAGTTCTGTACTTACTACATCATACACTGCTGGATTTGTATTTTCTTCTGAAATTGTAGTTGTAGGAGTAGTATTAGCATTTGTCATAGATTCCGCAACCATTCCTTCATCATTAACTGCTTGATCTAACAGCTAAAAACTATCACACTAAGAAAAAATTAATAGTCAAAGCTAAGAAATTCTCAAAAACAGTAATTAAAATTTCTCAAAATTCATGTATTATTCACTTTCAATCAGCTAATAAAAAACATCACTGTCCATATCGATAAATCGAAAAAACCAATTAACCTCAACAATCATTCGAGTGAAGATTATATAAAATATGTTATGCAAATGTTCCATCAATGGGATAAAAAAGACTTCCGACTTTCATGAATTTATTAAAATTATTTGTCTTTTGAAGCATCTGTATAACAACATTATTCGATTGCTAACACCGGCTTTAGTAAGTAATGTGATGCCTTTCGTCGAAAAAATATGGAAAAATACACTACTAATTTATCTTTACTTATCGATCTGAAATGTAACTTACGTGATATGTTAATAAAACTAATCATAAATTTTGATATATTTATTGAAATATAATAAATTTGCCTTGCATGATGCACGACTATCATTCGATGATGCCGGCTGTAATCCGAAACATTGTTCAGTCATTGCTTTCACCTCATCTGAATATTCCTGAAACAATTCCACCGATTTAATTTATTTCAAAAATATTTAAAAAACGGGAACATAAAGATTATATACGTATATATATATATAATACATGCACCGCAAAATGAATAATAAGAAACCTCAACATGATCTTCGCAACAGTCCTCTGTTCCGTGTTCCCTCCTTCCATGACTTACAACAGTTTGTTTTCGATCATGACCGAAATCACAAAATTTACATATGTAACGATTGATACCAAGATCTTTGGACATATGCCATAGAACATGGAAACCACGTATCTGAAACAAGAAATTTTAGAACAAAAAAGAAAAAAATAATAAAAAATGAAATAAATATGAACAAAAATCAATACTATAAAGTTCACTTCGGCAGGGATTTAATTAAATCTTCAATTAAGCATAGTTGGGAAATGGGCAGATGCATATTTCGAAGAAGTCGAGAAAGAAATTACCACATTTTGATAGTGAATTAATCTCCGACAAATATACTATATATTAAAAATTACAGTTTGACAGTTGAGAACGAATTCTAGCTATGCAGAATTTAATATGCAAACGTGCTACGAAAAAGTTCACTATAACATTACCTTATTATGCAATAATTTGTGACATTTTTGACAATGCAATTGCTGATCATCGGCTTGCTCAATCGATGATATCTCCCGTGATGTTGATGGAACAGATGGGAGAAGATGCTGTTGTTGTTGTGGATGTTCTGCACTACTACATCGATTTGCTTCCTGTATTGCAGCCATTCTTTGAGCATTTAGTGCTGCAGTTGCTACTGCAACTCGAGCTGTAGCAACAGCTCGAGCTGCTGCAACAGCTAAAGCCTAAAACTTAATACTTTCCAAATTCATTTCCAATATTTTTTAATGCTCGTTTTTCAAACACACTGAAATTAATTCATGCTTGTCATTTTACTATTTCTACAAACAAGATAAATGAAACTTACTCTTTCAGCCGCTCTTTTCTTTCGCCTTGAATTTCTCGGATTTCGAGCCTGCGCTGCCATCATTTGATCGTAAATCATTTGTGCTCGTGCAGCTGTGGGACCAGGCTTATTACCTGTTGTTCCCAAAAGATCCAGTGATACTTCCTACAAATACCAAACAAAAAGATCCATTTGGCATAAATTATCAGAGTAAATGAGGATGATTTTGTAATTTTACTTGCCCTTATCGAAATAATGATGAGAAAGATTATGTTTACAGAAATCTACCTGAGAAATTTTGAACAATTCAGCTGTTCGATCTTCGATTAACATTGGATTTATCGCACCATGCACCTTCGACTGATGATTTTCCATCTGATCTTTCCTATAGTGCTGCACCTGGCAACCCGAATACTTGCAACGGAAACGGAAAAGCTGGAAATTTCAACAACTGATTAATTCATAACTGAAGTAAAAAAATTTTTGTAATAACAACTTCGAGATCAAATATGCCAAGATAAAAGAAAATAATGACGATATGAAAGTGCTGACAGAGGCGGAAAATAAAAGGAAATGAAATAAATAATTAAAATTACTCGAAAATAGAAAGAACGTTTTGCGTAGTTTGAATAACTTGAAGGTTCTATCTACGTTAAGTCCATAATCACAGTTTATGTTTCTAACCTGACGATCCTTTGCCATGTGATAAAAAATGTGCATTTGTCGTGCACCAGCGGTAATAAGCTGCTTACACTTGCATATTCCCATCATACGTCTCTTTGCCAAGCTTAAAAAGCTAAAATTGAATTGGGCGTTCAAATTAGAAATGAAAAATGTTTCCCGACTTGCACTTTCTTGAATTAATAAGTCAAAAGATCCACTTATTTCCAAAAAGAAACATTTTGCAAAAAATCTGTGCAAATACGAGAAATCGATTGATGTAAATAAACCTGCTCTTGGTTGCTTTCGGACGCTCATTTCTTGTATTGCAATCAGTGATATTACCATTATCATGAACACTACTACTACCACGATTCCGTCGTTTCCATGGAATGGCTATATCACCGGCACTAAATATTTCGGCAACATTTCCGAGAATATCCGCTGCATCTTGGCCGCCATCAACTGCTGTTGCTGCTAACAATGCTTCATCGGATTGCTCAGCTGCTGAAAGATACAGTAAACTTGATTCGCAAAGACTGAATGAAGACCATAATATTGACTTTGGCAAATATTATGATATTACAATGATAAAGATTGATAACTTAGGAGACAATAGCTAGCAGTATATTTCTAAGCAATATTTTTGTCATATGGAATAGAAAGTCCTACTGTTCTAAAGAAAGAAATTTTGGAAAAAATCGTTCCGGGTAAAATTCTGATTAATCGCCGTAAATTTTGCAGATTCCGAAGTAATAATAATATTTTAAATAATGCTAAAATGCTACCATGCTCAGATAAAATTTCTTATCACTTACGTCAACAGAAAAGTAATTGGGAATTAGAATAAATGAATTTAATAATAACTTCTGACGTACAATATTACCAAGAGGTCGATTTCCTATCACTTATACATAATATCAAACGCATATGGTCATATTGTCACGTGAAACAACTGAATGGTCGAATGAATCGCAGTTGATATTCACATTAAATAACGTAAATTGCAAATAACAAATAACAAATATAACAGAACTGAAGAAAAAAAAAATTTACTTGATTCTTCCATCGCAATGTCAAATGCACTTTTAACATCACGCATACCACTTGCTATATTATTATTAAATTCATCATCTATTTCTCCTCCAACTCCAATTACACCATCTTCTCCACCAGATCCTTCCATACCGCCTTCCTGTTCATCGGCATTTTCATGAGTTGCAACACGTATTGCCGACAATACCGCATCAGTATTTGTATTCCATGACATTGTATTGTCACTAATCGAAATAACTCATTGAGAACATGTGAGAATTTAAAATAATAAGCAATAAGAAAACAAGAAAATAAGTTAACATAATTATTTAGTAATAAAATATTGTGAATATTACTGTTTACATTAAGTAAATTATTATATATTGGCTAATCTTTTATATTTGCAGATCAATTAATTTATACAGGACAGTTCAATTGATAGATAATAAGAGAATAATTGGAAGAATTAATAATTATGAGACAATTACCTTGCAGGTCGTTTCTTTGAAATAGCAGTGGCTGTTGCTCCAACAGTTGCCGTCGGCGTTAATCCCGATCTTTGCAGTTGTTGATTTACTGATATATGGTCCCGACCATTTGTCAATGCATTGATATTACGTATGGGATTTTCAACAGCATCACGTTGAGGAGATAAACTTGCCGTAGATCGTCTATCCTAAAATCCTCGAAATATTGGTAGTGATCACGAAAATATCTCAGAATTTTTGTGAAAAATTTTCTTATTTCTTTTAAATGACATTAAATTGCATCCATGAAACAACAAGCAACCCAATTATTCCATAAAAGATTTCTCCATGGATAGTTTAAAGCACCTACGACTATTATATATGTGTATATTTGTTTAGATGAATTTTCATATTCGTTCTGATTGTCGTTATTCCCAAATTAGAAACATCCGATTGGATTTTACGGAATTATGATTGTTTCACCTTAATTTATAATACTTCAAAGGATATCTAAGCTCCATACTAATTTCTTTTGCTTTCACAGGATGCTTCATTCTATAAAGATTTTGAACTAACCACATCATTTGTGTGATTTATATGTCTTTCTCTCATGTTATTCACCGGGAACGTAGCGGCATGAAAATGTGATGGCGGTAATGTCGTTGCTGCCGTTACAGTCGATGACGGTTGCGAATTCAATGATGGCGGTTGTGCACGACGTGCATTCATCAAGCAACGATCCATCATTAATTGAAGCAACCGTTTCGCAGTCGGATTGTCATGATACGCGTAAATATACTATAATGAAACAACATCCAGCTACTCTCATCGAAATATGAATATCGATAAAACGATTGAAAAAGCAATTAGAAGACAATGATTAAGAAACTGTCAATCATATTGGTTTACCCACTGTCACTTCAATTTTGATGAACTTTACTAATAAGTTCAACTGCAAGACATCACCGAATTGACTGGTTTCGAAGATCTCAAATAGCAGCAGTTCTACCGGAAATCTTTGCTATCACTTGCTAAAAGTCAATACGCTTACTTATTTTTTCCTCAAATGTTTTAAGAACTTTTGAAGATCTATATGTTAAGATAATAAAAGCGCTTTCATAGTCGCGTAAGTTGGTAACTCCCTGAAAATTTGCTCGGTCGAGCAATATTTGTCATATTCGATCGATAGCTAAATGTTGAATTGTTGATGAAATGTTTAGGATTTCCTCTTATAAGTTCTGGATAATCTGATATTTTTCAAGACTATCCAATCACCAGAGATTAGAGATTGATTAGATGATTCAGAAATGTCATTTGATTCTTATCATTAATAACTGTTTCTATTTTATGCCCATGATTTCTTTGGAACAAGTTTCACAAACCCGCTTTTAAATCAGTCAATTTAATTTATCCATTAGTTATCTATGATAAACAGCAATTATTATTTCAGTTATAATATAAAACAAACTCTACTTTATGATCATAATTTTTTCGATGTGTTGAGTGAACATGTTCACGTAACTGGAAATCGGTTGATCTTTCTGCATAACATTCGGTGCATTGAAAGGGATTCCAGTGTAAATGCTCGACTTTTATATGGACCTGAAAAATTTCAAAATGCTCGACATTTTTTCATCCATCTGGTTATAATTATTAAGAGTCTATGTTATTTTTCCATCCATTCGAACATAATTTTAACAATCTTCATTCACATCTAATGTTTTTCTACATTTTTTTCTAATTTTCTAATATCTCTGCAACAATTTATTGCTCCGGTAAACCACCTCCATTTCTTCACTGCTCATTTTACAGATGCCACATTCCGGACAACGCAAATATACTGGTGGTAGTGGCGGTAAATTGAGCAAATTTGGTAAATACATTGTTGAAGCTCCTGGTCCTGGTCCATAACCATACGTATTTCCACCTAAAATTATTCGAATATTATGAAGAATTTTCTAAAACTATACAGAAGAAAGAAACATTTCAATGACAGTTTTTTCAGAATAAATTTCCTCGTTTTACGATTTTGCGACAATTTGAACATTTTTTTTTTTTTTTTTTTTTTTTTTAACTGATTCATTTCACAGCGAGATCTCTCATTTAAAGAACTCTCTGTTCCGACCTATTTATTTCCTTTAAATCTTTCGCTTTGAAACATCATTTCTGACGGCTCTTTACAAATAAAATTTACACATTTACTAAAAAATTCTTTAGAATCTTCAAAATTAATAAATTTAAAAAACAGGTCTTACTTATCGGAGGTGGAAAATTTTCGGCTCCCGAAACATTCGGCCACAAATCCATTATATCACTACTCACTTGCTAGAAATTTTGGCAAAATTCAATTTCAATAAACAAGTTTAAAACATATATATATATATATATATATATATATATAGTCAACAAGAACAAAATTTCCTGGCATTCTAATTTTTGATCTTCTGTGATAAATTTCTCATCTTTCTGAATTATTCCATCAGATACATAGAATATTTGATCTATGTTATACACAGACTTTTTCCTTTATTTTC
>KZ269978.1:1974116-1987155 GCA_002249935.1 Onchocerca flexuosa | reverse complement strand
AAACTTGAGAAAGCTAAGATTCAAATATTTCATTGTTTTTTTTTTTTTTTTTTTTTTTTTTTAAATAGTGTGACAAAATCTTTTTTTTCTACTTCCAATGTGACGAAATCTCATCGCAATATCAATCTATCACGAATATCACAATAAAAACCAAATATACCGCTACTGATTAACTACTGGTGTACTTTCATTACTTTGTACTACAATTTTGAGAACTAAAGCAGGAAAAATTGAGATTCAGAATTCCATTTTATCTATTCATAGTGTGACAAAACCTTAATCCATCACGAATATTACAATAACTAAATAAATGTTTTTACTGTGATAAATGATGAATGATGATAATATAAGTTGATTGGAAAGTTTCCTAGACTTTAAATATGATTATATGATTAGGAAGGGAGAATGAAAAGATAGAAATGTTTCTGACAACGTTAACAACAAATTTTATCTTTAAGAACCTAATCAATCCCATTATTTTTTGGATTAAGCTATATTCAGTTAATGATTATAGGTAAAATTCGCTTTGCAGAAATCATTTTCAAATAATCCTTTCCTCGATTATTCATTCCATTATCATCCCTGGACAAAAATAATAAGCTGATCAAGCTATCAGTATTTCATGATAACTTAAACTGGTACTACTTTGAGAAAGAGAGAGAGATAAAAGATTTAAAAAAGTAAATAAAATGAGACTCTATTGCAAATGTAAAAATCATCATGGAATCTTTTGAACAAAATAAAATATTACTTTATTTCCTTTCCTAATTTTTTTTGGATTTTATAGAGTGCGATTCTGAATTAGTCATTGTAATTCGTTCATTGTAACAAACATCAATTCGACATCTTACATCACTGATTAACTTAATTCATTATTACAGTGACAATAAAGATATGTTGGTATGCAAATTCCAATTAAATATCAGATTAATTAACTATTCCAAAATTTATCGCATTACAGAGGTATTTTTCCTAAACAAATATGGAATAACTTATTATTTATTTCAAAAAAGCTTCAATCAAAAATTATAAATTTGCCAGCAAAAAAATTTTATTAACGAATGATTACTTCAAATGCAAAATAATTCGTTCATTTAAATATAATTCGTCCATTTAAACAATAATTCGTTCATTTAAACAAATATAATTTGTTCACTTTATTGATTTTAATAGTTTAAATTTAGCATTGAAATCTTCGCAATAATCATAGTATCAAGAATTAATCAACTTTTTACCACTCAATTAATAATAAAGAAACTTTGAAGCAAAGGTAAAATATGCAAAAATGCTTTTTATCACTCTGCCAAACAGAAACAACTGGAGAAAATGAAATTTTAGATTGTAGACTCATAAAAAAACTTCAACAAGACAGATTTACTATCTGTTTATAGACTAATGAAGCTAAATTTAACTGAAAATATGAATGTTGAAGAGAGAACGATTTTCTTAATTTATGAAATTCCGTAGAATCTGCAAATCAAATAGTGCATCTGTGATACCACCATTGCTAGAAATTTTAAAAGTTCAACCATAATTACGAAATGTAACGCAATGAAAAAGATTTTTGCTCCTTTATCGTTTGCTTTCTGAATTTTGGAAAATTTTCTTCAGCAGGAAAAAGTAAATCTATGGAAGTATCAAAATAGAGAAAGGACTGATGAGCTCTGTTTCTTCCTTCATGAAATGATGCAAAGGAATGTTAGGAAGCAGATGATAAAAGAAGGAGTAAAAACGAGAAATCTTAAAATTCAATCAAGATGAGGAAATAGAACGACCGATGACGATTCGTGCTCTGTTTCTTCCTTCATGATATGATGCGAACGAATGTTAAAAAACAGATGACAGAAGAAGTAACGGGAAATCTTCAAATTTCAATCATGATAGCGAAATATGAGGCACTGATGAGGATTCGAACTTTATTTCTTCCTTCATGACACAATGAGAATGAATGTCAGGAAACAGATGATGAAAGAAGGAGTAAAAACGAGAAATCTTGAAATTTTAACCATGATTACGAAATGCAACGCGTTGACAAAGATTCCCGCTTTCTTCACTGTTTGCTTTCTGAATTCCGGAGAACTTCCTTCAGCAGAAGAGGATCTATGAGAGCACCGAAATAAAGAAGACATCAATGAGCATGCCTCTTCTTTCACAACATGAAGTGAAACAAATGTTGGGAAACAGATGATGACGAAAGAAGGCATAAAACGAGATGGAAGGTTTGGGATTTTATGAAATGGAATGAATGAATGAATAGAGAAGGTGCTGCTGCTGTTGCTGTTGCTTTGCCGTTGAAGTAGAATAGAACATGGGAAGGACGTAAAGATAGGGTGACTAGATGGATGAATGGATGGATGGTTAGAAGGATGGATGGATGCTGAGAGGGGAAGTGTTACTTGAGAATAAGAACGGGCGGAGCGGGGGAATGCAAGAAGGCTACTACTACTGATGCTCGAGCGGACCCGAAACCGAGCGCGAACATAAAGCGGCCCGACACCGATCGACCATTATCATTATCATCAGCATCATCATCTCCATCTCCATCTATTACTTCCTTCTTTCTTCCATCGTATCCCGCTCCTATCAGTCCCGAGGTTAAGGGTTTCAGTAGCGAAGGATAGGGAAAAAGGAAAAAAAAAGGAATGGAAAGCGAAGTAAAGCTTTTTTTTGCAACATACTACAATGATACAGGCAAAAGTCTCGTTTGTTAATAGCAGTATCAGTATAGAGTGGTTGACAGCGATGACGGCGATGACGATGATAGATGACAACGACCAGACGACAACGACAACGACATCGACGACAAACGACGATAAAGAGGGACGTGTGGACGAATGAAGAAGGACTATCCATCGACGACAGAGAGGACCTTTTCAGTTTTGCCTTTCTTCCCTCTTTTTCCTCCTCCTCATCACAACCATCACATTTTACTAGCTCACATCACATCACTACGCAATTCATCGAATATTATCGTTGCTCTTTTATCCTTCTATTCATCCATCCTTCTAGCCTTCTAGTCTTCTATCCAATCCATCTATTCATCCCCACTTCTTCATATCACAGCAAATACTTCTACGATGATTATGAATACTACTTGCTACTACTACTATTAATACTGCTGGAGGTATATAACATATGACGGAAAACATAGACGGGAAAAATGAGACGATTTCCATGAACAACGTCTGATACCTTCTCTATTCGATCTTCTAACGTTATTAAAAAAAACATATCAAATGTAAAATACAAGAAAAAAGCGAAAAGGAAAGAAAGTTAGTCTGAGAATATAAGGAAGTCGTATTTATTGTCGCATATCGCACTTACTGTCATGTTAAATGCGTATATAAGTATCCATTTATATCTAATCGCTGAATTTGTTATTCATATGAAATAAGCAAAAAAGGAAAATAAGGAAGAAGTCGCATTTATTGTCGCATATCTATCGTATTCAACTGTTAACTTGGTTATTCTAAGTAAAAAAGGATAATCAGTTTAAACAAATACTAGAACTGAAATATTATTTTATGTAAATGATATTTATTAAAAAGTGAAGTGAAATCTTTCAAATAATCTTACATATATATATATATATATATATATGTAATTATGTAAATTTGCAATAAATAATAAAAGTTATTAGTTTTAATTTATTATATATGTTTAAATATAAATCAAACGAATAGATACCTGTAAATTCAAATGAAGGGAACATGATTAATCAAATAATTGTTAAATAATCAAATAATTGAATGTTAGGATACAAATTTTAAATATGATTCGTTTAAGCATATTGATAAATACTGGATGAATTCGAACAGTAAGAGACAAGCATATATTATGATGGAAATGATTTCATAATTTCGAATAATAATGCTAAAATTAGCCCTTAAATGAATAACAAAATTAATAATTACTAATATCATTCTAACAATTAATTCCAATTAACATAACAGTTTTAATCCTTATTTTCTGGAATAACATTCATATGACAGCTAATAATTTTGATCCTTGGAATGAATTTATAAAATGTATATATATATATATATATATATATATATAAACGAATTATATCATCGTTATATGATTAATTAAACTTTAAAACTTAATGATTAAAAAAAAGCTATACGAAAATGGAAGATTATTAATAAAAAAAATCTCGAGGAAAGTGTATTTGATGTAGGAGAAGAGCGGAAAAGCATTATTATATTGTAATATATCATATATTAGTAATAAATAAATTTATCGAATATTATAAATCGCGATTATTTGAAAAGGATACAAACATAGATTTGAATAAATCAATAATTCCAAGAGAATTATCGTAAAAAAAAATGAATCAGTTTTTATCAATTTCGTAACGCAAATAAATATTCCTTAAAAATTTCTTTTAAACCATAAATGCATTTACTTTTAAAAAAGCAATGTGATTATTGCAGTATCTTTTTTCTATTGCAAAAAACATAAAAATAAGTAAAAGAAAGTGAGGTTAGAAATTTCAAATATTTTGACTCCACAAAAAAAAAATCTTTTTTATTCCATCTTTTTTTGAAGTTTTTGCTTTTTTCCTTCTTATTTTTTTTGTTTTTTTTTTTTTTTTTTTTTTTTTTTCAGAAAGCTTTTGTTAATGATTTCTAATCTGATCATGGAAAAATATATTATTAAAGCTTGTTTAAAAGCCTTCTGAAGGATTGGAAAAGTATTAGTAACAAGCAGAAAGAGAAGGTATTATCACTGGTATTGAAATCGATAGTAACAACCACCAATCATCAAATGACAACACGGTGTAGCATCAAACGACGAGCATCGTTAATTCCGATGCCTTTCGTCTGGTGCCATCTTCTTCAAATCAATCCACTAAAACTTGTATGATCATCATCATCATCGTCATCATCTTTGCTATCAAGATAACTATCATCATCATCGACAACAAAACATCATCATTATCGCGCTATTGTCATCAATATAGGCTGACAGAAGATAACAAGAACGACACAGTTCACTTCAATCAACCGATAAATAGAAAGATAGATGTATAGTTGAATGGGAGAACAAGCAAAACTCCTACCACAATCATTTGTGATGACAACTGTGACACTGTGTAGATGGCATCAGATGCCACCATCAACCATCATCATCATCATCATCAACTTCTCTTTCTCTCTTCTATAATCAAACATTTTCTATTAATAGAAAGAATTTCGAAATGTTCGGAGCATAGCAAGAAGAAGATGCCTTCGTTGATTATGAATGTCCTATTCTCATCTAAAATCATTTCTACCGTTGCATACTTTTGGAGCATAAAAATGTAATAGACGGAAGAAGAAAGTTTAATTGATAGGAATAAATGAAACATTTCCTTTTTTTCTGTTCGATCAAAAAGTTTGAAATTTGTTGCTATTTTCAAAAGACAAAACGCAAAAAAAAAAAAGAAGAGAAAGAATCTGAATTATTTAGTCTTGCATAATGAATTAAATTTTCGTCGAAATTCTTTTTTAATTTGATAGTAATATTAGGGTTAGATTAAGAGAAATCTAATAATCCTTATATTTTATGATTTCTTATGGTAAGATAGTGTGAAACTTCCTCTTAGTCTTTCTTTTTTTTTGGAAGATTAATTCTGAAGCATAACTGTCATCGATTTCATCTAATCTTCTTATCTTATCTTCCAAACTTCTCTATTATTCTAACAGTCCTGAGAAATACTGCAATTATGGATTACCAGAAAGCAAGTTATTAGTGAAATTGATTTTTATATATTATAAATGGCATTGTTAATCATATATTAAATTGAATCTCTTAGTCCCAATAAACTCGATTGATCTGGTTACGATGCGAAACGGGAAAAGTTTGCTTTCTGAATGCAGTTTGATGCATGTCACACGTTTCGTTCTAGAAAAATTTTCGATAAAATAATGAAATGAAAGATGATGCAAATGGTGAATTGCATCACATGCGAAACACTCATTTCTGGGCTAACATTTTAAGACTTCCGTAAAAAAGTTTGTCCAGTATACAAAATAAAGTCTGTTCAATGATATGAGTTTCAGAATAAGAAGTGATAAGAGTTCAGAATGATAAGAGCTTCAAAATGAACAAGTATTGATACACTGATTGAAATTTCAAATGAATGCAGAAACTTCCTCAGAAGTCACTTAGTTGCTGAAATTTTGCAATTCTCCTAAAATTTTCACAAAATGATACCATGTTGTAAATTGCCCTAAAAACATAACGATGTATACGTACCTTTCGAAACAATTCTGACAATTCTTGAATGCACCATTTTCGAAAAGATTCAGAAGAGATGAAAAAAAAAAAAAGGAGCATTTTTCAAATTCCACGTTCATTTAAATAGTATATGCAAAATTATGATATTTTTCATTAATTTCTTTCGCATCTGAAACAATTTAGACTTCAAATATCAGCTAGCAAATCTTACATTTATTATTTTATAAATGATGTGGAATTCATGTTCATTTTTGTCATCTATTAATTAAAATTCGTGTTTGAATTATTTGAAACATTTGGCAGTCTTGCTATGCTAAATTTTATTTCACATTCCAGCATAAAATTGCATCTATACATCCGTCCAATTTTTATATCCAAATCAATGGACAGATACTTCAATTTTTATCATATCTCTAGCAAAAAGCCATTTAAAGCAATTCAAGCAAAATTTTTCAAATTACTTAAAATAAAATTCATTCTTGTCTGATCGCATAAATCACTTTTAATTTTCTGAAATGCTTCAAAAAAAATTTAAATTAATTGTATCCTACAGTTGAGCATATTTTTTTACCAAACTATTCTGTTATCCATAATTGAGCGGAAAAAAGCTAGGAAGTCATTTCATCACAAAAAAAAAAAAGATATTTAATTAGGAAAGAAAAATTCTAAAAATTGCATAATGATCATTTTTTTTAGGCATATGCCTATAAATGAATTAATTTGCAGTTCAACGATGAAACTGTAAAGAAATCTCAATGAAATAATTTTTTAGTTCCCATACATCAAAATGAATTTCATTTTGAAAGTTTCATAAAATTTAAAAATGACAACATTGTCTCTTTTTTGAAAAAGATAATTTCTATCTCAAAGACGATAATTGCAAAAGATAAAAAAGATAATTTCTTCTCATTATGCTCATCATTTTTTTCTTACTTTTTCATCTTCTTCACTGAAGTCAAAATGTCAACGTCATCTTTTCCTTTTTCATAGATTGAAGATAATTTGTATTTTGTACCAAAATAACAACATTTGATAATCGGATTTATTTTTTTCTTGCTTATAGATTACAAATTTGTTTAAATTGGATATCACTTTCTGACATTAAATACTTCTTGGGTTCAAACGTAACTTTTTGGAATTAAACGTTAGTTCGCGAGACAACAGACTATATCGTAATTTGCTATAAATGAACAATAAATGTTCAAAGTTTACTATTATTATTATAGGAAATCAGATCATAATTTGTACAAACAAATTAGAGTTTGCATAAGATTACATTCACTGTTTGGAATAACAATAGTAAACTTTTAAATGAACATTCAGTCTACTTGAATGTTAAAGTTTGAACAAATTTCATTTTATGATGGAAATATTTATTGATCATATATCACTAAACACATTTAACAATGAATTTCCGTTAAAGGCTATTCATCTTTTATGAAAAATCTAATAAGGTATAAACGATAACGAGATATTTTTTATTGTGCTTGAATTTTGGGAAAAAAAGAAAGAAAAAAGCGATGAAAAAGATTTGATATATTTCAACCGAATATCATGAATTTGTGCATTTTCTTTAATGATACTGATAAAACAGAAAGAAAAGTTTAATCAAAGACAACAATGGTAATATTTGATAGCGAAAAAAAATTTTTAAATTATAAAAATAAAAAAAAGAGAAAAAACAGTGATTATTTGCTAAAAAAAATAGTTCAACAGACTTAAAAAAAAAAAAAAAGAGATGAATCGAATAATAATATTAAATGTTCAAATGTTATTAACATTTCTTTCACAATTAATGATGAATAAAATCTTCAAGAATTCGTAAGGAAAGAAAGTTAAGCTTTATTTGAAAGTAAACTCTTGTTAGTAGTAAACGCTTGTTTTAAACAAAACAAGCGTGGCAGTCGATAAAATATAAAGCTTAAAAAGTGAAAATAAACTGGTTTGTTTGGATGTTGTTCCGTTGTATTTGGTAAAATTTCAATCTATATAATATTGCTCACAATTTTCGTCAAAATTTTTTTCTTATTAAAATATATATATCATTTGTAATTTGTTGGACAAAACGAAATTTTTTTTTTTTTAAGAAATTAAGTATATCAGTATAAATATATGTTCAATGATCAGAAAACTATTGAAAAATTTAACAATAATATTAAAATTACAAAATATTGATTTGCAAGCAAGAGCATAAAAATATTTAATTGTAATAATTAGACTTTAAATGTAATGACATATAATCACTCATTATGCAACTTGCTTATAATGGAGAACAATTATTCAAGTAAACATGATATATTTCTAACTGTAGAATGTCATAAAATAAAAGAAGTAAATTTCAAGTAATACAAGTATTATTCCTTTTTACCTACTCCGTTTGAAAAGAGGTTAACTAATGCACTCGGTGGTTAAGTCTAAAGTTTTGAATGCAGTTAGCTGTCCAAGTTGCGCTTGATGAATGTGCATATGACAAGACGAACGATACACTCAAGTACCACACAGACGGCATTTATTGATTTCTAGAGATTTTTTCATGAATTTTTTTCTATATATAAAAAATTGATATAGTAGAAAAGGAAAATGATACGGGAATATATTGTCCGATATGTGTGACAATAGAAACTAATCCTTAGAAACGGTTGACGACGGCATAGTCTTCATCTTCTGTTTACATTTCTACAATGTCCGTTTGTTGAATTTGTTTTATATTGATACATATAAATAAATGATGAATATATATATTATTTTTATAAAATATATATGCGTCATATGTCTGTCCATATGATAAGATCAGTTGATATGATGATAACATCAGTTGTATAGTTCTAAAGCTTGTATCAACTTGATGATCAATCAGTCATACGTTATATCAACTTGATAATCACTCAATGATCACAGAGATAATTGTGTCTATAAATCGTTAAGCCTACATGTTCTTCGTGGAAGTAGCTGGTCTATCAAAGCAATGAAGCATGCATACGTATTCTATCCTGATAAGATATTATCAAATTGAATGAAAGATTCTGAAACATCGGAATGTATACAGTGATCGATAATACGTGCAATAATTGACAATACATGCAATAATCGATAATACTGCATAACTTGTAATAGAGGAAGTAATCAATAATCAGTAATACACGCAATAATCAATAATACAGCAAAAATCAATGATATATACAAGAAAAATTGTTGGTGATAATAATTGATAATAAAATAATGATACATACAATCATCAATTATCGAATATTATTGTCTCGACAATCAGATTTCAAATGAAATAATTTTACATGGATGAAAAAACAAACAAATTAATAAAATTGATTAAAAAATTTAAAAAAAAAAAAAAAATCAGCTAAATTTAAAAGTGACTAATTAGGAATATAGAAGAAGTAGAAAGAAAAAAAAAAACTGCTTCTCATTGAAAATTTCATGTCAATTTTCGAATTTCAGCGATTGTTTTTCTCGATATCCTTTCTGTAGCCTGTTTTTGTCTATACCGCAAAGATTTTAAACAATTAAATTTGGAACTACAAAATGTCGGCCAATGGCGTGAAGTTTTTCAAATGAGATTAATGGGATTCTGAAGATGAAAGTTTGTAAAGACAGCAAAGAAAAAAGAAGAAATGGAATGGCGGAAATAGTCAATGTAAACCAAATTTTGCAATTGATGCGCGCATATGTCGCAAATTATTAAATATCTAATTTATATGTTCCATTTTTGCGACATTTAATTTCCCTTTTTGTTCCTTTTTTCCTGTAATTATAGGTAATACTCTCGCGAGATTCTTGATAAAGCAAATAAACTTTGATTGATAGAAATAACTTTCGTTTCCTTCTTATCATTCATTCTTATTATTGCGCTTGTTTTCATTTTGATTCATGTAAAAATTTCAGTTTGATCAAAGATTAAACTAACAAAAGCGACCATAGCACAAAGTGTAGTTTTAGACTTTTCCTGTATGGATTATTAATTATCTTTTAGCTTATCTACATATAATTAAAAAATTTCATTTATTATTTCGATAATTATTAAAATGAAAGAAAATTTATCAATGGATGGGATAAATAAATATTTTTACTTAAATAAATATTTTTAAACCATTAATACTTTCAAATCATCATAAATCAATTTTTTTTTTCAGTCTAATCAAATGGTGGAAAAATAAAATTAAGATATAATATAATATTTTTTTTGTGTTCAATTTAGATGCTTTTCTTGTTTTTGTTTGTTATTTTTAAAATTAATCATTAAAATTCAACTTTTTCCTGAATTATAACTTGCCGAAATTCAAAACTTTTTGCAACTTCTAAAAATTAAAAAATTTTATTTTTAGGTAAATGCATGAATTAGTAATGTTTTTCGTTCAGTTGTTAAACAAAAACTTTATTAAGTACTCATTTAAAAATAAAATTATTTTTTAATTAAATTTATAAAATTGTTAAACAAATATTTCGCTAAACCAAGCACTTATTTTATAATTTCTGATTTTATTCAAACTATTATTAAAGTTTAAACTTAACTGTTTAATTTCCATTATGATTTTTATCCGAATTTAAAGCAGCAATTTGATTTAGCAAAGGAATTTTGAAATTTCACCATAAAATTAAACTGTAGTTTTTTTCTTTCTTTCTGTTCTTTAATAAATTTGTTAAATTGAATTTAATAAACCACAGATAAAATTATATTGTTTACATTATCCTTGCAACTGTATAGTATTTAATAGCAAAACTAATTAATCTAATGAGATGAAATTACATATTACAAATATTACAACTATCAATACTAGTCACTTTCTTGTCATATATCATTTATCATTCCAGCATTACCATTTTATCACTAATTATGTTAAGAGTTATTTGTGCCAATCACATATTGAAAGTTATTTTTTCCATTTATTTACTGCCCAAATTTTTTCTTCCAATTTTTTAAAAATTTTTTACTTATTTAACTCAAATTTTCCTCTTTGTCATTTCTTCTCTTTCACCTTGAAATTATATCAAAAATATTTCATTTTCTTAATCCAAAATGGAATTAATTTTCAAAAATTAGGAAAAAATAAATGTAATGAGATGTTTTCGACTTTGTTTCCTTTTAGAAAGAAAAATAAATAATGGTTTGCAATAGCAGACGAAAAATTGAACATATGGTAAAATTTCAATGCTATATCAAATCATAAAGCTGATGGTTTAAAATTTGTTGTCATTCATTTTCATTCATGTTTCCAAATTTTGAATCCTTCCATATTTTATTTAGATTCTGAATTCCTCCATTTCTTCATTGTCTTTTAAATCTTTTTGTTCCTTATTAGGATTCTAAACCATTCCATTCCTCATCAGATGAATTCTTTCATTTCCATTCGTATCGTGATTTCACTCACTATTTGTAACATAAATATATTAAGAAATATCAAGGTTTTATTCTCATCATTCAATTTAAAGATTATCTTGTCAAAGATAAAATTTCAAAGTTGTTTTTTCCTTTTTGTTTTAATTATTCATTCAAGAATTATCTCAAATTTATAGTTGGAAAATTTTCAGAATTTTAGTTTTATTTAATTCATTAAATAATTTCTTTGTAGGTGATATTGGTGCGACGATAAGCTAAGTAAACATTAATCGTTAAAATCTGACGGTAAATTACGTCGACAATAATTGATTGACATGTATCCTATCACTATTATCGGTGACAGATGATAGATGTCAGTAAGCGGATTAGAGATAATATTTTCATTTATTATGATGTATTTTATATTTCATCCATATGCATCGTAATTTTATATTTTCATATTTCTTGTTAAGTTATTATTTTTATCACTTTCTTAATAAGATTATTTGTAAACAGATATAACCTATGATTAATATCGTATTTCGATATCAAATTAATTATTTCTTATCTTCTCAGTTCCTGAACTGCATGTAATAATTCACAAAAAAAAAAAAAAAAAAAAAAAAAAAAGGAAATCTTTTATTTTCAGACATTTATAAAGAATTGAGTAAAATACAAAAACTCAAAATGTTTGAAACAACAAACAATATTTAACTTTCTATTTTCATGTCCTTTTTTTTTTGCTTTATTGAATTCAATACATGAAAAAAAAATAAAAAAAAATTCATACAATGACTAGTTGCTACAAATTAAACTGATAAAATATAATGCATTCAAGCATGAAATCAATTAATCGAAAAAAAAATGAGCAAACGAAATTTTCAAAGAAACTTAAAATGAAAAAAAAATATTGAAAAATGAAAGTGAAATCTTATTTTCTTAATTTCACAAAGAAGTGGATAAATAAATAAAAGCAAGATTTTTCAAAATGGTAAAAAAAAAAAACAAACAAAATTTTTGTACGCAATGTTTTTTGGCCTTTTTTTTTTTTGTTTTCTTCTTCGTAATAATAAATTTTTCTCGTAACTTTGAATCTTTCGAAATGATCATTGAATCGTTGATAAAACTGAGTGATATGAGGATTTTATTTCTAAATCATTTCTGAATGTATTTTTCATTAATTATTGTTGCCATTAATTAATTCTAATTGTATTATGCATTTTGATTACTAATTAACTTGAAAAATAATAATCTTTAATTAGCATTTGATGAAATCATTTCAAAAATTTTCCAATTTTTATGGTTGGCATCTTCTCAATATACGTTCAGTTTTCTTAGGTTGAGTTTCAAAATTTCCTAAATACGTAAATAAGCAATGAAAGATACAATATTAATTAAAAATAAGTATGGATATAAGCATTGTTAAGCCATTTGATAATTAATTTCGCTTGAAAAAAAAAAAAAAAAAAAAAAAACATAATATCA
>KZ269978.1:1943328-1960984 GCA_002249935.1 Onchocerca flexuosa | reverse complement strand
TATGGATTATTTGATATGGCTTTTATTATTATTATTATTGTTTATTATTATTATTATTATTATTATTATTATTATTATCATTATTATTATTATTATTATTATTATTATTATTATTATTATTATTATTATTATCATTATTATTATTATTATTATTATTATCTTAAATTCTTTTTCTTACTTTTCTAATATTTTTCATTGCAATTGCTGAATAAATAATTAGCTTTAGAAATTTTTATTAATAAAATTATGAAGAGCTTTGATTACACGAAATTCTAATTAAAAACTTCATTAATTGCGAATAAATTTAAGAAATTTTCCTCGTCCCTCTCTTTTTCCCCTTTCCCAATCTTCCTTAGTAATACCATATTTATCATAAAAAATGTTTTTCGATTTTTCGTCCTTTTTTTCTGATTTCATTAATAAAAAATATTAGATTACAATTACATATTGGTTAAATAACGTTGTGATTAAATATTCACTACAAATTTGTATTAAATATATACTACTTTGAATTAAATTACTGCATTAAATTAGAATACTGGAAATCAGTTAAACAAATCATGTAACACTACTTTTAGTCTTTTAATCTGTCAGTAAATAAATTAAGATTTTCTACTAATTTTGTAATTTAGTGAAAAATTTGAAAATGTTCACATTTAATCATTAATTCATACATCTTCTTTTTATACCTCATTTTTTTTAGCAATTAAAACAACTTTTTAACTAATCCAATTAATATTAATCAACTCAAAATTTTCCACAATAATATATTTACTCTTTTCTCATATTTAATTTGAACTTTTTATTTAATTTGAACTTTTTTCTATTAACCACAATTTGTAAACTTTCCTCTCAAAATTTTAGCCGCAATTTGAAGTTCTTTTTTTCTTTTCATTTGAAAAATTGAAAAGAAAAAAAAGATTTATTGCACTCTAAAATGCATTTATATTTAAATAAGTCATTCATTCGTTTGATTAGACTTTTCCAAAAAATCATTATAAAAGTTTATTTATTTTCTATTATGAAAAACCAGAAATCAGAAAAAATTAAGTCCAGGCTTTTAGTAGATCCAGGCTTCCAATCTAAACACTTTTCTTCAGAATACTTTTTAAAAGTTTATATTTAAGTCAAGAATAATATTGAAACTTCTTCCTAATAAACTAAAAATCCAAGATTTTTCTTTTCAACTCAACCATTAAAATTTTTATCCAATTTATAATATTTTGCTAGGCGAATATTTGTTGAAATTTAATTAATTTAATTTAAAAAATTCAGCAAAATTTCCAGTACATCGTCATTATTTCAAACATTATCAAAAAAAGAGAAAGAAAAGGAAAATTTTTCAAAAATTTTCTGATTTATGCTATTGAATTTGTTCGATCGTGTCATGATTTCTTACTACCAATTATATTATAATTATCACTTGTATATTCACCTGAAATCTGTATCAATCTTGTACTGTAAATTTCTTCATTTCATCCAAAGTTGCCAAATTCCTCCAGTAAATAAAACAGAGAAACAAGTTGATAAAAAAAAAATTGAGAAAATAAATTACTTTCGTGTTATTTTTACATTGTTAATTAATCTGTAACTGAAATAATCCGAAATAAATAAAAATAAATTGAAATGTAAAAAAAAGATTTTTTTTCTTTTTTTATCCTTCCGTTTATTATTTTATTGTAAAAGCTGTAAAATCTATGAAAGTAGTAATGCAAAATTTTCTTTGCCAAATTTAATGTTTATTTGACTTTCTTTAATTTTTCTCCTTTCTCTCATTCAGTTTTTGCTTTTTTTTTCCTTTTAGATATTAAATTGAAAAGTTTTTAGTTTTTGATAAGGAGTTTGAAAGTGTCATTCGAAGTTGAAATGAAAAAGCAAAAAATCAATGCATAATAATTGTCAAATTTTTCTTTCCTTTTTTTCAAAATTAATTCTCATTTCCCTTCAATTATTTATTTTTGTTGGTTACATTTTGCTCAAATAATTAATTATAAATAAATATATTAAGTATTAAGAATAAATATATTAAATTCTAGAACTTAACATATTTATTCATAATTATTTTTGCGGTATTTAAAATAATATTGATATAAATCGTGAATAATCAGATTATCTGAGAATTAGTTAAAATAGCATTACAAGTTGGCTCAATTTTCATTGTGTATGCATTGTTTTTAATTTTAAAAAAATTTAAAGCAGTTTTTTAAGTTTCCAATTTTTTCTACGTTTTATTTTTCTTTCTTTCTTTCTTTTTTTTTTGATAAAATATTGAGATGATTATTTTGAATATTCCAAATTCTGATTATTATTCTTTTTTTAGTTTGCAGGTAAAATTAACTAAAATTAAACAGACAGAAAAAATGTCTCGCATCCGAATCATTCACTATGCAATCTTAAGTTATCAGAAGTGGAACCACTGATTATTTATGTTTATTACTTTCTACTGATTATTTATGTTTATATTTGTAATAAGACAATAATATAAATTGAAAATCCTGGAATGGAATATGTATATATAAGTGTTTCTGGTTTTCAAGTATTATTGATTTCTATTACTACTTACTTTGATTGTTTATTATCAATGATCATAATCACCATGATCATTTTTCTAATGGAGTTGTCAGAACAATGCTTCCATTTTTATTAACAAAAACATATAGTAATATCCTTACAGAATTTTACATACGCCTGTATTTTTCAATGCTGAAATTTCGGTATGATATACCACCCATCGACACTTTTTTGCTCTCTCTATTACCACAATTTGAATTCAGTGCATAATTTAAAATAATAAATTTCTTAAGGAAAGCAGATTCTTCTTTAGATTTCTACAGTTATTTTATGGAAGCAAATAAAACTGATAAATATCGCTTTCTCATGTAGTTCTAATATTTCGCAAGTTGCGAAAACTACTTATGTAATATAAATAAATTAATATAATGCATATAAGACAACTTTTCAAAAGTCAGTTTGCTTATCAAGATTTACCTTACAGTTACAATCATTATGATTGTCTTCTTTTTTCTTTAATTTATTATTATTTCAAATATTTTTTTTGTTTGCTTCACAGTTCTAAGTTTTTTATTATTATTTAGTTTACTAAATTACAATTCATAATTATTATCTTCGTATTTCATACATATAAATGCTTAAAAATAATGGAAAAATTCGAATTCATATATTTAAATATCATTTTCAGGCTTGCTTAAACTGTTGAATTGAATAGATGGCTATTGGGATAAGATATGATTGCTGCTTATTGTTTCACCATATTTATCATTTTTCATTTACAATAAATAACTTATGGTAATGAATTTATTATGAAAACAAATAATAAATTATTATGATTTCATTATCGTTTAGTTGTCTTTTTGATACCTTCTATGACGAAATAATAGGTAATCAACAACAATAACAAATAATAATAAATAATTAGCTTACAACTTCAACAACAAAATAATCATTTCATGAAATGATATATTCAGTTTTATTTTTATATATAATTTTTAATTAATAAAAAAATCTTGATAAAATGATATTGGAAATGGGAAATAAATGTAAGAAAAGTTAAAGATGATTATTAGCAATGGTCAGAAATTGAAATAATCAGCAATAATTATTAAAATAATCGATTATAAGATGGAATAATTGTATTAGCGACAAAAAGAAAGAGAGAAAAGAGGAGAAACTGTCAAGAATGATTATTCAGATGATTATAGGTTTAATTAATAATATCAAAAAAAAAGAAAAAAAAGTTATCAGAAACAATTTTCAAGGTTATCAATGTTATCCTTTCTTTTATCTCTTTCTTTTTCCTTTTTTGTTTATTGTTGAAAATAAAACTGAAATGAGTTCCATTAGAAAATAATCCGTATACTAGAACTTTTTCTCCTCGTTATTTTTTGTTTTTGTTTTTATCGAACTCAATTAATTTAAGTGTCAAATATTCTTTGTATTTCTTTCTCTCTCTCATTCCCTATCTCTCTCCTTTTTTCTTTTTTCTTATAAATACAAGTGATTTCATTTCTGATTTTTTCATTCATACCAATAAATTGAAGTTTCTTTTTAACCTCCATTTTTCAAAAAAAAAAAAAAAAAAAAAAAAAAAAAAAAAAAAAAAAAAAAAAAAAATTTTTTTTTTTTTTCTAAACCGAAAATTTCATTGTTTTATTTTGTTTCGCTTTTTCTCTCCTTTCAATCTTTCTAGTCCACATTTTTTTTACGGCATTTATTAAATTTAAAGATTTGCTCAAAAATTACGAATAATTTATTTTGTATTTTAGCTTTGCTAATTGAAAAATATGTGCTAGACGTATTATTTAATAATTAATTAGTTCTTTATATAGTTTATCGTTTATAGCATTTTGTTGGGCTTGATTTCTGCTTGATTTTGAATATTAGTTAGAATGTCTAATTTAATCCATTTTAAAATATTCTTTTGGTGATTTCAAGTAATACTTAATTCAGTTCAAAATATTTTTTTCCAATTTCAAAATAGTGTGTTTGAATCGAAAATGTAATTTTTTCTTCACGTCCTTTTTCATTGCATACATTACTAAACTTGATCGAAATTCAGCATCAGTAATTTTAAATATTATTGAAAAATATTCGAACTGCAACTGTATTTCTTTAGTAAATGAATTCAAGTATTTAATTTCAAATATTTTGAGATATTTAATAAGTATAAATAATGCAGAATTTGATAGAAAGATGAATTTTTAATTTATCCAAGCAAAAATCTATGAAATGTTTTATTTACCTCTTCTATTATCTCAGATTTAACTTATTAATTATTCGGATTCTTTTAATCTTTCATTTCTTTCTTGTTATAACTTCAATACATTATCCTACAAACGATGAAAGAAATTCAATTATATATAATTTAGAAAAAATTTTTTCACAATTTTTTTCCTTTTCGTTTCATCTAGCAGTTATTTGAGCAAAATTTAGTTTCATTTGATTCAATTTAGCACCATTTTACTCGCTTTTAATTTAACTCAATTCACTTCAACTTATTCTACTGCTTTCTGTTTCCCGTTTTCTCTTCTAATAATGAACCACAACATAAGATTAAAATCAATCCTCAGTTATCATTCATCAACTATTTCGATAATTAAATTAGTGCTTGCGTCAACACTGACGCAAGCTGACAGATTGATACATAACACAGACACATATGTGTGTTTATTTATTTATTGTTTTTTCTAAAATATCCTGATACAGTTTGGTAACTTTCTTATATTGCTTGGAAAAATAAATTAATAATAATAATAATTAATAATAATAAATTAATAATAATAATAATAATTAATAATAATAATAATAATAATAATAATAATAATAATAATAATAATAATAATAATAGTAATAACAATAGTAATAATAGTTAATTGAAGTTTGAAATGAATAAACTTGCTTAAAATTTTCAACATTGAAGATAAAAAATAAAAATAAAACGAAAAAAGCATTATGTGATGCAAAAATAAGTCCAAAAAGTATGTAACAATCAATTATTCATTTTATTTGAATTGAATATTGACTCAATAGCTTTTTAACTTTGTAATAAATATAAAAAATGCCGTTAATTCTGCACTCAAGCGTTAAAGATTCTGTTTTACTGTTATTCGATCGGAATTTTTTTATGTTTCGTTTTTAATTTTTCTTTTTTTTTTTTTTTATTGTTTTAGTTTTCCCATCATTTCCTAATTTTGTTTTTTTAATTAATTATTTTCGCTTCTTCTTAAGCTTGATTCTATATCAAATTGTACATAGACGTATGTTTGAGGTGCAACACGTCAAACATACTTCTCATCATCGTGTATAAATAATTCGATGCTACAATGCCCAATGATACATTCTTTACGGTATTTATGTTGAACCGCAACAGCAGGAATGTATCTAATGCGGTACAAAGTGGTACATTGTTGGCAAAATAATACTATTGAAATGGAGATATGCTTAGAATTTTCTGTGTCAAGTTTTTTTTTTCTTTTTTTCATTTCTTTACATTCATTTAACTAATGAATTCAAAATGAAATCAAAAAACAAGAAAAAAAGAAACTCGTTTAATTTCAAGCAATATTTAAAACGATTAACAAAAAATGAAAAATAGCTGGAAAAAATGAAAGACTAATAGGCATTGAAGTAATATAAAGAATTTCTTTTGTACTTGTTCATCAACATGTTGCTTATCATTTCTAAGCTTGTTTAGATTATTATTTTTGCTTAACATTTCTAAGCATAAAATATCATTTATTTCAAAATTTAATTAAAACTAATAGGAAATAGGAAGAGTAAATAATAATCCGAATAAGCTTTCAAATGATAAGCTAAAGTGTTAATGAACAATAACATAAACATAGAGATAATTCGATTCATTAATCTATGCAAATATTAAGCTTAAACTTTATAAAGATATCTTGCATTAGCAAATCATATAGTTAATTATGATAATAATAAGTGGTAATTTATGATTTATTAGTAACAATAATAATCATAATTCAAGATTTATATAATGTTTTATTATTTGGATAAACAAAAAAATTTAGAGATTGACATGAAATAAAATTAATTGATATAAAGAGTGATAACATATATCAAATATTTAAAAAATCGTAAAAATATTTCAGATTATGAAATGTTGTATAGTTTTCAAATATGAGAAAATCGTTTATGAATATTTAAAATTTGTTATTATCAGTTATTAAATTTTAAATAACATATATAAATATATGTCGAAAAAAAAACAATAACTTATTATTAAAATATCAAGTTTTGATGCTTTCAACAGTATTGGTGTCTTATTAATAATATTGGTAATAATAATAATAATAATGATAATGAAATAAATAATAATATTATTGCGAATAATATTTTGCGACTTTTTATGCCTGCAAAAGTATTTTTATTTTGTAATTGCAACGAAGCAAATTTTATCGTAATTACAGAATAACTAGATTATAGAGTAAATATTAAATTGCCAATATAATTAAATTTGAAATCATTTATATAAACATGATATCAAGTGGTATATATATTAAATAAATATTGAACAGCAAAATATTTTGAAAATATTTGACAATATATCATTTTTAGTGTTCATTAAGTTGAACTTCTTAACAAAACCACTTATTTAGTAATAAGTTCATTTGAAAGAGATCTCCGAAAAAAGGAAAACTTAACCATTAAAAGCGGAAAAAATTTTTCACAAAATCCTTTTTTTTTTTTTTTGTTGTTTTCAAACATTTGCCTTTTTTTTCTTTTTCTCTATTACATATAATGGAAGGGAAAAAAATACTGGAAACGAAGGAAGATTTACATGAATTTTTGAAAGGATTTCAAGAAACAGAAGGAAACTTTTGAAACTTTTCCGTTGTAAATGATTTAAGTCATTTATCAAATTCTAAAAAAAAAAATTGCAAACAAATAAGTTTCATAAAAACGTGCAAACCAAGTATTTGTCTTTCTCGCATTTTCTTTTTTCTCTACTTTTGTAACATATATTTTTCGACGATTCATTTGTTTTCTTTCTTTTCCGCTTTTTTTTCTTCCGTTTCTTCTTTTTTTTTTTTTGTTTTCAAAGATCGGATTTTCTTCAGGGACATTTTTCAATTTCAAAAATGTTAGCACCATGCTTCCCATTTTTCTATTATATTTTTTTCTGAAGATAAAGTTTACTTGCGATATTTCCTCATATGTATGTTTATAAATTACATAAATACTCATAAATACATAAGTCCCACACACACACACTCGCATACAAATAAATATCTGCAACAATTATTTAGGTTATTTGAATTTATCTCTTTTTTTCTTTTTTTTTTATTCCACTTATTCTTTCCAATCATTCATCAAATCAGTCCCAAATCTAATTAAGTGAATTTCATTCAAAAAAAAAAAAATTGAACTTCAAACACTTACTTAACGATTAAATGATATCATCTAAACGGATATTAATAGCATAAATCGAAATTATTTTCATATTAAATATGTTTCACTCATCAGTGGAAATGATATAAAACAAAAGAAAATAAAAAATGAATAAGATGAAGCAGGAAAGAAGCGAAAAAAAGGAGAAAAATATATGATATAAGAATAAAATCATTTTTCGATATCATTTATGATGCTGTATGATTTATCATCATTAAGCAATTTAACATTGTTACAACTTTAAAATGATAATATTTCAAGATTTTGTATTAAAAAACCTAATTTAAAATTTCGCGTAACTTATGAATTTCCTTTTATATTGTAATATCATTTATTTATATTTAGATATTTAGGAAACAAAGAAATATAAATAAATAAGAAATGAATTTGATTAGTATATCGAAATTTCTGATTTCGTCTCTGTTAGCTAATGACTGTCATTAGCTAACAGAGACGAAATCGGAAAATTCATTAGCAGATTATTCGATTCAAGCAAAACGGAATATTATACATCATTGATAGTTTGTAATAGAAATTTAAAAACCTTTTTTTAAGCATATTTACAAATTTTATTTAGTATTCATCTCCAAAATCAAAGCTGCCATTAATACAATAATAAGAAGAACTATAAACAAAAAAATAAAAATATAATTGATGAGAATCAGGTAAATTTTGTGCTCACTGTATACTATCATAATATCGTTCGTGATGCAGTACGTATAAACTATACATTTTCCAACATTTAAAAATATTCTCATTTTTTTGTCAAAGTATCATGAAATGATCTACTGTTACAACTATTACGATACTTGCTAAATGAAAATTACATTTGATAGTTCTATTTTTATACCTTCTTTTTTAAAAAAAATTTGAAATTCGCTCTGTATCAATATTTATTTATCAATGCCAAGTTAATTCCAATTTCAATTTAGTATTTTTGAAATTTTTTAAGAGCATGTTTGAAACTTTCATTATTACGGCATTTATTTCTTAATATAAGTTTATTTCAATTCAAATTTTGGAGACAAACATTAAATAAAAACAATTTTAGTGAAAAAAAGGGCTGCTGTTTTCGGAAAGTGTCTGAAATAAAATGAAAAAAAGTACATTACCAGAAATTCATTGCACTCCAATATTTTCTATCCCTCTTACCAATTCTCATTTTCTTCTCATTTTCCTCATATTATTATTCTTTTTTTTTTTTTTTTATAAAAAACTTGTTAAAGTTCGGACTTTTTTATCATTTTTCCACTATCTCATTTTTTTTTTATTTCTTAATTAATTTCTTTGTTTTTGTTTAATTATTCCTCAAGTTAGATTTAGTTTTTAATTGCATAATTTCAGTTCAATTACATAATTTATTACGCATTTTTAGAATTTTTCGGTAAATAATACATTATGTCTTTTTATTGTTTATTAGGAATTTCTTCGCATTTCAACATTTCCCATTTCATGTCATTTTTCAAATAATATTTTGATAAATAATATGAAAATTTGTCTTTTTTTCTGTTTATTACTTAATGGTTCCTTTAGCTATTTTTCAATTCATTTCCTAATTTAAATTCTTTTCTTTCGTAAAAAATAATCACATTATTGAATAATTTACAAAACGAGAAAAAAAGAAAAAATTTATACTTTAAATTAAAAGCTGCTCAGAAAAAAAAATCCGCTTTTCCATTTTCTGCAAAAATTATTTTCCACTCTTGTCTGAAACATTCATCTCGACAGAAGTTTTTCCGATTCCTTATCCTTTTTTTTCATTTCAGAAAAATTGAAACATAGTTTTCAGAAATAAAGAAAAAAAGAAATGATGCAATAAACTGGAAATTTTCTCAATTTCTTTTGTTTGTAATTTCGATAATACAAATATTGCTTTCGTAAAAAAATAAATAAAGGAAGAAAAAATGAAATAAACTGGAAAAATATCGAAATTTCATCTAAACAAATATTATTTCATATGATAGCATCTGTTTTTATGGAATTCAAATCCGGATCCGGAAATGAAATTGCATGATATGTCCATTACTAGATATAAAATGCTCCACATAAAAAATAACGCATGATTTAACAATAATTTTCTTTTTTTTTTCTATTGTTAAAAGATTAATTTAGCTTAATGAACCGGAATTCGTACAGTGATAATTAATTCAAATTCTAATTCGAAATTACAAATTTCCCATGTTAAATTTAAAATCTAATTAAAAGTTAATCCATTTCTTTCTTTTCTTCTCCTTTTTTCCTTTTTTTTTTTTTTTTTTTTTTTTTTATTCCCCCGGAGAAGAAGAAATAAATAGAAAAAAGTATTCATACAACATTTAATTGAATTGGTTCTTTTTTTGGAGAAAAAATTCGGATGAAAAAAAGCAAAAAAAATTCTTAATCAAAATGCTCACTTATCGTGATAAAGACTCGATGAAAACGGTGATATTTTCATTTACCATCATCACAAGGCTATACAATTTATATTTAAGATAGATTATTTTTACAGTTTGTATTTTTGATTAATCGAATGATTTTATGTTCAGAAAGGCAATTATTTCTTTTGTTTCAGTGATTGAAAAGTTTAATTGTAAAAATAAATTCTTTCGGTTGAATTTTTTAATATTGTTCTTTTGTTTCAATTTAATTGAAGTGTGAATAATTAATTTCAAATTTATTTTATGTCAAAAATTTGCCATAAAAAAGAAAGAAATTATTGTGTTGTTGTAAAATGCTTTTCTAACAAAAATCGAAAATATGTTGAGATGATAAACATTAACATTTCATTATTTAGAAAAATATACAAATTAAAGAATGGAATAAGGTAATTAACCAATGTTACTGGATTAAGATGTTTATAAACTGTATTACCGTATACTTTCAGCACCGTATATTTTTGACTATATTCGTTTTTATTTCAGTTGCATTAATTTTTGATATATTCATATAAATATAAGTTCAATTTGCATCTCCATATGTATTCGCTATCATTTCAGAATTTTGGGTAATTATTAAATAAATATTAAAAGGAGACGTTAAAGTATGCTCAAAAATGTCATTCATTTAAATTGTATAGTTTCTAAATAATGAAATATTTTTTGAGAGGAGTAGTTTTAACTATATCGAGAAATCATTTTTTTTTTTTTTTTTTCATTACTCATTAATTATTTTTCTATCACTCATTATTCTTCATCGATTTATTGGTACTGTTTAAGAAAATACTCATTGTTTCAGTTGCGATAATCTCAACTATGATATTTTAATCATAATGTTTGAATGTTTGAAATGTAATAGATTCAATTCATAAGTATGCAATTTCTTTTTTTTTTATTTTTTCAAATATATTCTCTTACTTTAGACTTCTAAAATATTTCAAATAGCATTAGCATAATAAATGTTAACTTAATTCTGAGTGCAATCGATAAAATATATTTAGATAATGATTATAATCAATATTATAGCTATACAAATGAAAATTGTAAAAAAAAAATTGAAAAAATGCAATGAAATTTGATATGATTTAATAAATTATTTTAAACAGTTCAGAAAAAATTCAATCCTGCAATAAATACTCATGCTATAGTTTTAATTTCAGTTGATTTAACTTTTGCATTTATACAAATATAAATGTGTACTATATGAGTAAAATATTTCATTCAGTAATATTTTTCATTTTCAAATCAATTTGACCAAAGTTTATTTGTGCATTTCTTTTCCTGAGCTACTTCGTCCTTAGTTTTATAATGATGTTGCTATTTTCTTTCATATTTTCACATATCATGCAAGTGTGATACTTTTATTTATTATTACTGCAGCTTTCAATCACTAAAATTTTTCATTTTCAAAATAGTTTTGTTAAAGTTTATTCTTACTTTTTTCCCTGAGATTCCTCTTCATTTTTATAACAGTTTTTTTTTTTTCATCAAAGAACCAAAAAAAAGAAAAAAAAAAAAAAAAAAAAGGTATTGCTTTTACTTATTGCTATTTTATTTCATATTTTCACAAATCATGCAACTGTGATGCAGTTTGTTTACTATTATTGCAGCATATCATACAAGACACATTTAAAATATTTCTATAAAATGAAATTGTTGTGCATCGCTTGAAATATTTGTGCAAATTAATTTATTTGCATCTAATGAGACAATTTTTGTAGAAAGATATTTGTGTTGAAGAATATTTGCTTCGGTTTGCAAAAGAAATTATTTAATTAAAAAAAAAGCAATTATTTCGTCATCAAATGTTTGCTTTTTTTTTGTAATTTAACGTTTTAATTAAAATAAATCAAGCGAAATAATCAAATTTTAAGTCAGTTAAAATAAGTGAAATAAAATAAATAAACAAAAGTGGAATAATGTGTACTTTTCTTAATACAATAAATATTATTGAAGATAATTTTATGCTTAATTAATTCCCAATTATATAAAACAAATATTCCTCACTAACACTCTTTCTTCATAATTTAATTAACCAATCTGAAATTGATTTTGCTTAATTTATTTAAATTGCTAATCAATCAATCAGTCTTACACAAAAATAATTCTGTTTCATTTCATTATTGCTTCGTTATAAAAATATTTTAATTAATTAAAAAACTGTTAATAAAAAACAATTTGTTCATTATTAAATATTTGCTTTTATTATTTCTTGAATTATTTTCTTTTACAAATGTTTGTTTTTGTTGCTAAATTTGCTTTTTAACTACATTAGAGTAAACAAATAATGAAATTTTAGATCATTTATATGTATTATATTTATATATGATATACATGGAATTATTATTTATATATAAAATACATGGAATTATTATTTATATATAATATACATGGAATACATATTTCTTTTTCAGTTTGAGGATGTAAAAAGAAATAGAAATCGGAAATGGAATTACATGAAAATAATTCATTAACAATGTTGAAATCTAACGATAACGTAGCATATTGCTTAGATGGTATTTTTACAAATGATCAGGTGGATTATCGTTTATATGGCAACTTACCCATTTCACTATTTGGTATTCTTATTAATTTACTTAATATAATTATCTTTTCGCATGCTGATATGCGTAAAAGTTTGGTAAATCGATTTCTTCTTGCAATCAGTATTACTGATTTATTATTGCTTATCTTCAATTTCTTCTTTCTTCTATTTCCTGTAATTGCAATATTTTCCAATTCTTTCATCCTGCAGCATATTTATCCTGTGATACTCAGGTTTGTTTCTATTATTACTACTAGTATTATTTATATTTCTTAAAAAATAAAAAAATAAATTTATAAAATTTTTCTCAACTAATCACTTTTTTTTGCATTCTTCTTTATAATATTGAAAGCTTCTTTTTTAATATTGCGAATTTTCTTCCTTTCAAATAAATAATTATTCATTCCATCTTTCTATACTTCAAAATGTTTCATTTATTATTTCCTGCATTTTTTCAGCAATTTATGAAAGTTTCGTTTTTTAAATTTTATCACTCTTTTTTTTTAAAAATTATTCATTACTATTATGAATATTTCTTTTGTGAGTAAAAATTGAATTGAACACTTATAATCAATAAAATCATTTGATTAAATATGATTAAATCGAATTTATTTCATGACAATAGAAGAACAAATATTTGTTAGAAAAAAAAGTAACAAATAAATTGATTATAAGATAAATTGCAATTTATTCGAATTCAGATTAAAGTTTTTTCTCTTTTCTTTTTTCTTTCCACAAATATTGATATCAATAAATTCAAAGACGAAAAACACTTAACAGTTTACAGAACAAATTTTTATTTAGCATTAAACTTGGACAAATATGAAAAAAAACAGCTTACCAATTTTAGTAATAAACATTATCATATACATCTTTTCTTTTTATACATAAAACTTCAAGATGTTAAAACTAAACAATTTTGAAATTCATTTCAAAAAGTAAGCTAAGATTTATAAAATTTTATTTAAACTGCTCAAGTTATAGTGAAACAGATAGATTGCAAGTGGATGGAAATGAAATTTTAATATGATAATTTCTTGAAATCGCTTCATCTATAAATTTGAGTTTAGGAAAATTTTTGCCGTTAAAGAAACTTGGAACAAAAATCTAATCCATTAAAAACAACATTTTTTTTAAACTAATATTCGAAAGATTTTTGTTGAAGATAAATGGTAATGACTACTCACATGAATAAATGAGAACCAATAAAAATAAGAATAAAAGAATTGATGTTTTTCAAGAAAAGTTTCTTGAATGTACTTTTTAGTTTAGTTTCATTTTTTTTTTTCGCATCTTCCATTATTTTTCTAACTTTTCTACTTTATTTGATGCTCTTTTGAAATGATATTTGCAGCAATTTCGTCGAAAATAACATTTGCCGCATTCTTCGGAAGCACAATTTCATAAATCGCTTAAGACATTAAACAAATGGGCAAGAGTTTTTTTTTTCTTGAGTTACATGGGAAAAAGAGCAACAAAAAAAAAGCAATGAACATTTTAATCCGGAGAGAGAAATACTGGCTTGTTATTGGATTCAGTTCAAATATTATGCAGTTTTTGCTCCAATAAACATTAAAATAAAGTAGAAAATCATAACAAAATAAGATATCAATCAACATTTGCAATTTAAACTATCACAAAAATAACACATATAACTTTGATAAAATGCTAGAAGTAAAAACTGTTAACTATGCTTTTTTTTTTCCTGCTATAAATTTTAAAATGAAAGTGAAAAATACAAATTGTGCTAAATTGAATAATTCAAAGATAAATTTGGGTGGCTTTAAAAAAAAAAATAAAAAGAATAAAAGCTAAAATCAGTATTTTAATGTAGAATTATTTTTTTCGAAAAATTAGCCATCAATTTTTCTTTTTTTTTTAGCGAGATTGCTGAGTTTTTCACGAATAAACATTAAATCTTTTTGCATCTTTTTTATAATAAGTTATCAATAAAAAGACATCAATATTACGGCGGTATTGTGTACGGTAATATATACAGTAGTGTAGAATACATATGATAATAGTGTCTTGAATTGACAGTCAAATAATAATAAATAAATATCAATAAATAAGTAAACAACGAATAGATGGACAAAAAATTGGATAAATAAACAATAAAAGTTAAATAAATAAATGATAGTAAAAAATAACAAACAATAAAATTAAAAATCATTAATGGAGTAATCAAATACATCAAATTTCAGGTACAGTTATCCATTGGCAAGGATAGCACAAACATGCGGTGTTTACCTGACTTTATTTGTATCGGTACATCGCTATCTCGGTGTTTGCCACCCATTTCAAGCAAAGCGATGGATTACTGGGTTTTAATTTCTTTTTTCTTCTTTTCTTGTGACTCGTACTTATCGATTAGATAACGTTAAAATTCTATTAATGATACAGCAATGCTATAATTGCAGTAATGATGTTACAGCAATGCTACAAATTGTAACAGTAATGCTATAAATTGTTCCAGTAATTTATACATGCAATAAAACTGTTTAATTTTCCTTTTTTTCTTCCCCAAAATAATTCTAATTAACCATACTTTAACTCTTAAATTGCTTTTTCTTTTTTTTAAAGGGTATGATTAGTGCATAATATCTATATATGTACTGGTAGAGGAAATGATTCCCATTAAAAATGTTTTAAAATTTCTTTTCAATATTAAACCAATTCGAATAAAGAAATTTTTCATTTCTTCAATTTGGAAATGACGTAAAAATTGAACATTTCTATTTCTAGAGCACTTATCGCCAACTTAATAAATCATTTTATATATGCATATATGTGTGAAAAAACAAACTAGCAACAAATGCTTCGCAATTTTGAATTTTTTATAACAAAGTACTCGAAATCTAATCTCATTTTCAGTTAGATAAGTAAGTAAGTAAAAATGAATAAATATAAATATATGTAGATGCAAAAAAATAGATCGAAATAAATGAAGTAAAAAAGTAAAATAAAATTAGACTATCAAATATCCCGTAAAACACTTTTCTTTTTCGTTTTTTTATTGACAATAATTCCATCACTGAATTAAGAGAAAAGATAAGTTAGAAAAATTTCCAATTATTACTAAATGTTTGGACTTGACCATAAAACTTGTGGTTGATGAAGTATCCTGAGCTTTGAAAAATATATGTTTAAAAAAAAAAAAAAAATGATGCGAAAATAAAAGAAATGAGAAAATAAAATTAAATTTAATAATATTTTAATATAATATTTTTATTATGAGAAAATTAGGCTATGACATAACATTTTTTGTAATTATTGAAAAAAAAAAAAAATGTGTTGTAATTTCCATCAAAAATCAATGAAGTGGAAAGAATTTGATAGATACACAGTTTCAACATAAAAAATAATGAACGTTAATATATTTGCAGAATGCGTTAATTATTAATTATTCAAAATGTCAATAATAATAATAATTAACAATGATAACAATCATAAAATCAGGATAATTCCAAACAATATTCGTATAAATATAATTATATCATTACTTTTGGATAGAAATATAATCATTCAATCATTTGCTATTAACATATTCAATGAGAGCGACAAAAATATATTGAAATGATTTGATAATCTCGGGATATTTTAAAAATAAACTAAAATAGATATATTTTATATGCGAGAAAAAAAAATCACTGATTAGTATTTTTGAATTACTTGAAAATTATTATCTTTCCCTTTTTTTTTTTCCCATCATTGAATAGCTAAAAATTTTTTCTTTCTTTTCCTTCAAGAAACCAATTTTAATTTCGACTTCTTCTAGGCCTAATGTCAACAGGTCTAATTCTAAGTCATCAATACATTACATCCAACTGTTTGTTTCAGCGAATTTTGAAATTTTACACTGAAATGAATTGTAAAATTAATTATAGCAATAGAAATTCAGTTAATTTGAACATTATTCTTCTTCCTTAAATACTGTTTTGTTTCTTCAGAAAACCTGTAAAATACGTTATTTTGGGTTCCATTGTATTTTCATTCGTCATCAACTCAACAACATGGTTTGAACTTACTGTTGTTCCATGTTTTAGCAAAGAATTTAATCAGTTGTCAAGGTAATCCATAGAAATTGTGCTTTAAAAAAAAAAAAAACTCTTCATGTTTTTTTTTTGAATTCCTGAAATTGAAATCAAATTGTTTTCTTGAAGTTATCAGCAGTGACATGAATAAAAATTTTAAATAGAAGTAAATTGTGACAAAAATTAAAACCAGTGCTTCATAGAATAAAATTCATAATAAACTTATGATAATGATGTGATTCGAATGTAGTTATTGATTTATAGAGGATCTGTTTTTTTCTTTTAAGTTTAAAATTTAAAAAAAAGTAAGATGAATTTTATAGACATATTCAACTTACCGAATTACAAATGGATTATACATATGGGATTGTTATGAAAGTGATCACTTATACATTGGTCATGTTTATTTTCCCATTTCTTATATTAATTATTGTCAATACACGCATTATTCTTGCTCTTAAACATAGCTCAAATATGAGAGCTTTACATGCCAGTGGGAAATCACTTTTATCCAAAATAAATAATAGGTATGTGATACTTGTTTCTCAAATAATTTTACTTTTTTTCAAATTTTTTAATGAACTTCTATTCCATTTTACTAACTGTATTTATGAAAAATTGAAAAAAATAGGATTTTGAGAAAATTTCTAAATTTTACTTTTGCTTTCACTATTGCTAAGATTCAATTAAAATTCAGACACCCTTATTTCACCCTAATTTTGTTTTCTAATTAC
>KZ269978.1:1912569-1939686 GCA_002249935.1 Onchocerca flexuosa | reverse complement strand
TAATATTTTGGTCTCCTTGAATTCATCAACATCAATCTTCATCTACCTCATTTTCAGCTCTAAATATCGCCTCATTGTGAAGGAATATCTTGGTCTGAAAAAGATTCATAAAGTAAGAAGCATATTTCGAGCTAAGGTAAAATATCGCCGTCTGAAATCATCTTTTGATGATGAATGAATTTAAGATGCCTGAACAACCGTTTAATAACTTAATACTATTCAAAGGGATTATAATAATCTTTTTGTTTGGTACACACAGTGAAAGTATACAACTGTTCATCTTATTTCAAATTTGTCTTTCTTTATGACATATTGACAGATCAATCCTACAGCTCAGAAACAGGCGAAGTTGATAGATGTATCTTATACAAATGTTTACGATACTCTTGAATAAAAGAATCGAATTATAGCTCAAGCAAAATAAATAATTTGACCGTAACCAAAGAAACAATTACACCTTGAACAGCATATTCTATTTTATTCTAATTCAATGCATTTAGTTCCATTGATATCATTTGTGCAATAAATCCTCTATCATTTCTTCTTGCCCTCAAAATGCATGTAACTTCAACATGTTTCTCTACTGTTTTTTCCTCAAAAGATTTTGATATCCTTTTGAAATTATAATCGAAAATGATGCAAAAAAAAGTAACTGCAATCTTCTAATCTTAGAAGTAATAACTTTTTTTCTCAGTAAAGGTCGAAATTTAAGATACCAAATACTAAATACTAATCAATTAAAAATAAAATTGTTATTAGTAGTGTCATCAGTCATTGTTTGCAGGCTTACGGTGGGACATTAACAGCGACAGGTATCGCAGTACGACATACATTTGAATATCCATTCTTTCGAGAGGAAATATCACAAACTCCTGCTAGACTTCGTATATTTTCTGGATTACGTTTTCCAGCTTCAGTGCATCGCAATTCATAGAAAATAATGCTAAATGAATGACATTACTGTTAGACGGGTAACATCATTTCAATAAACTCTTCGCAATTTCATCAATTCGTTGTCCACAGACATTTTCATCTTTATAAAAATAACGAAAAAATGATCTGAAGTACAATAATAAGATGATCTGCTTAACTTTGAAGTTGAAATTAGACTAATTAAGCAATTCTCCAATGCAAATGAAATGGATCACAAAGAAAGGAGTGGAAATAAAAAGTTTCATATGTCTTTTTTTCCTATTGATTTCAATTCCTATTATTATTTGGAGATAATACAACATATAATCAATCTATTCTTCAATATCGAAGCAATTGCTGCACAATTTTATTTTGTGATTGAAAATTTGCAAATGTTTACTAACAGCAAAAAATTGTACTTTCTTATATTTTAACTATGGCAAAATAGTACATCAATGCAAAAAGTAAACAAAGCAGAAAAGTTTGTAAATTTTTCGCAATTGAAGAAAGAACGTTTTTGGAGAGCAAATATTTGTTGCGCTGAACTATTTAACCATAAAACTTAAAGTTATTGTAAAGTTACTCTTTATAATTCAATAAAACTTTTACAGGGAAATTTTATAAAAAATAGATTTGTCAAAAAAAAAAAAAAGAAACTTTCAAATTCTTTCGCAGAATTATTCGACTATGATAAATGCTAAACAATCTGCAAAAATACGTTTGAATTCAATAATTGAATATGGATAAGATGCAAAACAAACTTCCTTAATTTTTTGGACAGATATATGCCATAAATATACTGTTTTTTTGATAACAAAATTCTTACTTAAATTATGTATTATTTGGTTTAGTATACTAGTATAATAATGTAATCAAATGTTCAACATTGTATAGCAAAATGGAAATTTCTAGCCAAGGACTGATCAATATTTATATGAACGTACTCTTTTAATGTTCCAATAACGTTTTTATAATTTCTGCACTATGCGAATTTAAGAGTCAAGCCAAATCAAACTAATTATAATTAACTTGGATATATTCAGCTAAAGAAATATAACTGAAGAAAAATGAAATGTTCAAAGAAAAGTCAAAAGTTGAGAAAAATTATTTTAAATAATGTAAAAAAGAAAAAAAGGTTTACAAGCTATCCAGTCGTCATCGAGTATTCGATGAAGAATGATTCAAAGTGGGATATAAATTTTTAAAAAATAGAACAGATTACAAGTATAAAATAAAACACAATCTGAGGCATTACTGATGGATTAGATCACTATTTAGATCATGGTAAATAGAACCCATCACTATCCGACTATATTAACTAATCCAGTATGCGATCATAAGATAGATAGTATGCGATATCATAAGATTTTTATAAAAAAACTGGAAAATCAACTGCCTCAAGAAGTTCAAAAGAAGACACCAAGTTCAAAGTTTTTAAGAAGTTTGAATTTGCGGAATCATATTTGTAATTAGCTCATTGTTATTTCTGTGACATTTTTTCTCTTGATGCATATATTCTTCCATTCTATATTCTTCGCTCGATACTAATAACCTAAAATCATCGGGAAAAGCAAGATAGCGCATTTTTTTTGGCTTGTAGAAAAATTTCCGAGGCAAATATTTGATATTTTATCATTACTGAATCATTAACCCTCAATTATTCATTTGTTATAAATAAAATATACTTAAAATGCAGTTAAATTAGAAGCTTGGAAGTTACATAAAGTACAATAGCGTTTACTTTGTACATTCAATCAACACGACATCTCGAATCATTCAATGATATACACAGTTGGAAACCATATATATTCACTTACAATAAGCCAATAATTGAACTGAAATTGATAAATTCCGATGTTTAAATTTCGTTGCTTAAATTATTATAAAATAAGTGGGAAATGTTTAGTAACTGCAAGCTATATATAATCTGAAATTCAAACTAAATATTGATTCGGTGATTATGCAAATACATCAGAATCACACCAATTGCACCTTATAAATTCGATCATTTCAAAAACTGATCCATTTTATTTAGCGATTCGAAAATTTCGACATATGGAAAACAAAAAAAAAAGTATTTCTTAGCAAATCGCTTGAAAATTTGCCATAAACACTAACATTTACATTCGTCAGTTTACTAATAAGCAATAAATAAAACATCAAAAATAACTTATAAACATTGCGAAATAATAAGTATGAAAATGACGAACTAAATGAATGAAAATGAAAAGTAGTAAAAGCAGCAAGGAAAACTGAAAAATAAATAGTAACCTAAAACTTTTTCATTTTTCTATTTTACACATATATGACTTTAAGATACAGTAATATAATGACGAATTCTGAAAAAAGTTTGAGAGATTTAGAAAAATTTTCTTTCAAAGAATATGCAATTTTAAAGGGAAAAAGAAAATACTGCTGATTATGTTGAAAAATAGATATAATCACAAAATACAACAAAATAAATTCAAGATATGGTACCGTGGTACCAATTATTATCGATTATCTACCATAACATATTCCTAATTAATTCCATTGTTCTGTAGAAAGAGAAAATGGTTCACAATTGCAACGATCAAACAAAAGGCTTGAGAAAAATCCAAAAATAATTAAGGCATCATACATGTAAGCACCACAGCTACCGAGTACCATAGAACCATTTCCTCACCCTTACCACAATCTATCTCAGATTTCGTTCATCAAATAGTTGGTGCCATTGGAAACTGCTCCAAAGCTGGCGCTGTCAATTTCAAATTGGTTTTCTGAAACTGCACGTCAACAATTATGATTCATTCCAGCGTGGTGGTGAATGTCTGTAGTGGTACTTTCGGTAGTATTTTATTTCTAATGATGCTGTCAAGTATTACCGCTGGTTTGTTCGACTTCTACCGTATCTCCGGTAATACTTTTATGTATTACCGCCAGTTCCTTCGGTTCCTTCTGCTATATCTTCGGTAATACCTCATTCCAATGATATTTTTAAGTACTACTGCTAACAACTCTTTGGATTCCTTTTCCAGCAGTGTCAGTGTACCTGTGATTATATATTTAATAGTGGTTTTAGTAATTTCAATGATGCTATTTGATAATACCTGAATTATGGTAATGGTACTTTAATGATGCTTATGGTATAATCTCGGCATTGCAATACTGTATGAGTTGTAATTTTGATAAAGGAGTTTTGTAGTACTTGTGAAAAAGTCACGATCATGAAGTATTTGAGTTGTGATGGTGATTATTTTGATGATACCTAAGACCGAATCTTTGATTGTGATGGTATCTGAGTTGGGATGATCTACAAAAAAAAATCTAAGATTATGATGGTATCCGAATTTTGTGATATTTGTGATAAAACTAATGATTATCAGTGCATGATAGATCAGTGTTTTCATAGTTATGATGTTAGCACAGTGTTTGTGATGAAATTCCTAATAGTTTTCCATCTTTAGTCGTAATAGCACCGATATTTTTTGGAAATGAAGAAATACTTGAAATGATATAGTTGATTGGTTGGTTGTGAGTAGAGGTATATGTGTCTTGCTATCCGGAATACATCTACATTCTTCGCTTCATCAAAATTTGCATATCAGGAGAGGAAACATGCTCAATCATCAGCAACTTGATGTCTTTCAATGCGTTCAGGCTGCCCTTCGTTACCGTCAAGTGTACATTTACTGCTTATTTTATCGGTTATTAGCTGCGAGGAAGGTTTGTTTCCGTTCTGGTTTTTATCTTCCATGTAAAAAAAAAAAAAAAAGACTGGAGTTTGATAATTTTTGATTAGAAATCTACTCAAATTTTTGCAAATATTAGCCTTCTAAAGAAAAATTCTAATTTTCCTTCAAACAAGATTCCTTCAATTTCTTTATAAAAAAAAAATAAGAGCCAATCAGTTTCAGATAGAACTATATTCTGATAATCAGCAATTTAATCGATTATAAGAAAGCAAATTCGTATCAGGTTTTTGCGAAAAAATCAATCAAATTTTGCCATAAAACTGATTTTGTTTTGTGCAAAAAAAGAAAAAAAAACGAATCCTACTTATCGTCAATTAGATTTAACCAAGTTTCCAGAAGAATATTTGTCAGAATTTTTTCAAAAAATATTCTTCAAAAGTTTTTCGTATAAGATCCGATTCCAATTTTGGATCAAAATTTAGCACTATTTTTCCAATAGAATCGAGTAAGGAAGTCTGTTCTGATCGTGCGAAAGCAAAGGTAATGTATGATTGCCTTTAAGCGTATCTCATTTGGGTGAATCTAATTTTGTTTCCCTAAAATAAAGACAGAGCGTTTTCTCTCAAGCAGGAATTCTCATAAAATTCCAGCAAAACATCGATTTTTCCGGAAGAGTATCCGATTCGACTTCTTTGACATACAATCCAGTTTCGCTTATTCTTTACAAATCCACTTTCCACGACTAATCAATTGTCTCTAATCGATATTTTAAGTCTCACTGCTCGGATTCTGAATCTAAACAAAGTCTAGTGAACCAGTATTCCTTCATATATTCTTGTTTTATTATTATAATAAATTCATTTTTGTCTCGATTGATTTCTAAAATACAAATTATTCTGTACGAAGAAATATTTCACCCTTTTAATGATCTGATTACTTAAATTGTACTTAACTGAAAACAAACTATATGAAAATATTCTATCATTTAACAAATATTCAATTCACTCAGTACTTCATTTTTCACATTGCAATGTTTTACGAACACATTTAAAATAAAGTGACTTATTTATATCATTATGAAATTCATTTCTGAAAGATTATTATTCTTTTTTTTTTGCAGTTATCAATGGCGAAAAGCAAACATGAACAGCAAGTATCTACAGGCGATAATACTGTCACTTCCAGAGTTGATAATCATTCATCGTCTTCAAACATTAGTAATAATGTAAGTTATAACAGTAATTTTTTACCTCTACAGAAGAATTTCAAATCGATCAATTTGATCATTTTTTTTTAAAATAATTTTTGAATAGAACCTCTCGTATGTATCTATAGAAATAAATCGAAATCGAACTTAAATCATTAATGAACATGACTACTTGTAATTTTATGGTACTCATAAAACAATCAAATCTCAAATTTCGACTATCTGTCGATAGCCATTTGAATTCCTTAGCTGTTTTGCTACTTATCATATCTGTTGCATGATAAAAGATATATTTTCAGCATATTTGAAGTAAAAATGCAGTAAGACTGGCAGCAAATCTTAGATTAAAATCATTCATAATCAGTCACTGAATAGTGATAAAATTCTGGAATATTTCGCTATTTTATGGAATGATTTTATTTTAGCTTCTTAATCAATCCACAGCCGATTTCTCATCCTTGCTCGAAATACCTCTTTTCAATGAATTAATGCTTGTATATGAAATTCAGTATAACGCAACCAAAGATGCTCTCAAACATTTCCTCGAAGAGCAGGTTGACTTTGATTTAACTGGCTTTATTCATTGTGTAAAAATAAGAAATATCAAAAGATTATCTTAAAGTTACTTTTAGTAATAATTTGAACATATGGAAAACAGTGCAATAAATAATTGAATAAAACTAAATGATATAGAATAACTCTAATTTTATTATCCAATAGATAATATCAATTCTTTTATTACCAATCTGAATTTATTATTGCAGTTTCAATTCAAGTTCTTTCTATTTAGCTCTTTTTCCCATCTTCCTTCATTCAAATGTTAACGATGCTTTATCAAATCCTTTTTCTATTTGTTGCTTTTCAGCCTAATTTGATTTTCCCTCTCTTTACCAATGTATTGTGGAGTTTGTTGGTTAATCCGTTGTTGGCTATGCAAGTTAATCCAACTACAAACTTGAATTTATCTCCTCAAGATTTGTCATTATCTACTGAAGATCTGCAAAAGATTGCGGAAGAAATGTTAGAGAAAGCGCCTAATAATAGGTAATTTGATTCCAGTAATGAATTACTATAAAATGACATTTTAATTACGATATTTTACCGTTTCAAAGTCCGCACTGCTTGAACTTTGCTTTCAAATGCTTTCCACATATATTTCTATACAAATAGTCTTACAGTATGCAAAATTTAATCAGTGCTCAGCAACAGAATGAACGTGCCCACCAACATAATGAACGTGTGCATGGTCAACTTAATAACCATTCTGATAAACGGATTCGAAGTATCCAACATGCTGAAAATGTTAGACATTGCTAAATTTTCTGTGGATTTAATTTATTTCATGATTAAGCATATTCAATTTCAAACTTTCTACTACAATTCAAGTATTCAGAATTTCGACATAATCTTTTTCTATAGAATAATACTTTGTAAGAGTGAGTTTGGTGTGAGGATGCGCCATTATCAAGAGATATGTCAAGTGCAAATTAATCTTACTGATTCTGATAACTTCTTAAGCTGCAATTTATGCTTTATCAAAGCTAACATAAACATACGGAAGTATGGTTTTCATTTGTTTAAAGCTTCTGAAACATGTCTCATCATATCTCGGTGGTATCTAAAAAAATTATATCACATCATGATTAAATTCCAGAGGTGAACTTAATGGTACGTTACTTTTTACACTTTTGGATTTGTTTGTCATGTAACCTTTCTAATTTTTTTTATATTTGATAACAGAAAAACAACTCGATTATATGCAATATTTGTGCAAAACCATTGAAAAACCGGGCTGCATTCGTGAAACATCGTCGACGGCATCTTGGTATCTCAGAACTTACTTTTGCATGCGGAACATGCGATAAACGATGCAGCGAACGTCGTCATCTAGCGGTTCACTGCAAAAATAAACACCATGAAGTACCAACATTTAATTTTATTCAAAATTAGGTTAAAAATTTGTAAATTACTTAACCAGTAATTTAGAAAACAAATGTTCCTTGGGAAATATATGTTGGGTATTTTTTCTACTTGAATTAGCTGTTCAAAAGAAAAAATTTGACCAAATAATTGATGTTTTCCAGAGAACAGAAAAACATATTTTTTAGTGCTTCGAAATTTTATGTAAGCATAAAAATCTTTGTGTCTTCTCTAACAATGAAAATAATTTGCTATTATCCAACAAAATATTGTCAAATTGTTTCCTAATACACTGCATTCCATAATTTGTATTTTGAAAATAAAGAATAAAAGGATGAATAAGGCATGACAGAAATCATTTCCTGTAATATGATGTTCATAATAAAGTAAATGTGAGAAACATACACGAAAGCGTACATGAATTTCAAGCTTTATGGATGAAATTCCAGATGCCATCAATGCCATCCAAACCCGATCTTAGAAACAATAGAGAGCAAGATACAATAACTCTTAACGATTCAAAGGAAGAAAGTCCGGATTCAATTCCTGAAATAAACTCCATGAATGAGAAGGTGCTGTTTTCTATTGTCGAAAAGTATCAACTGCATCCGTTAAATAGTCGCAGTAACCATTTTATTTTATTCTATTTTTTTTTATTGTGGATGTGGAGCACAATGAGAAATCTTATTTCTTGGATCATAATTTTTATTTCTTGTGTCAAACATAAATATAACAGAATTTTGACAGAATATCCATTACTATTGATAGATACAACGGGACTTGCTAAATACTCATTAATATTTTATCTTACTTTACTTGTATAATAATAATTCTGATTAGAAATTGCAAATAACAAAGCCAAATTTCAAAATATGAAAATTTGATTTTTTATTTCCTTTTAAAAATCAGAGCGAAAGTTCTTTTATTTTCTTTTCGAAAAGTTAGCAAAATTTAATTCTTCAGGGCGAGTGAGAAATTCGTGAATTCCTAAGATTGCCTAACTAACCACTGGAAGCAGCACATCTCTGATGATTAATTAACTAAAATGGACATGTTACATAAGTCTTTAGTTCTTTTTATTTAGGTACTTATGAAGCTTTGGCAATCAAATAATGATAAAAATGGCATTCCAAACGGAACAGATATGTGCAATCAGTCGTAACGACATTTTTTTTTTAAATACATGAGAAATTAATTTTATTTCATCCATTTTTCTCATACTCAAGGAAATTAATCGGCGCATTCATGATTTTCAATGTATCTAAAGTCTTTTATGTATTTTATCTTCTGATTAAACGTAACTTCAAAGAATGTTTGTATTTATAAATGACATCACCTATGACAATTAGATGCTAATGGAGCTTTTCATAATTATATAACCATGTTACTAAGTCTTGATTAAACTAAAATTATCCAATGGAATATTTTATTGAATTGGTTCTGGTAGAAGCTGAATTCGTTAATTATTTTTGATTATCACTGCTGTATATGCCACATTCTCTTAACCATCTTCGAGCCACAGATACAAGAAAATGAAGAGTCACGTATCATTTGTGGTCCATTCGCGTACCATTTTCGAAAAGTTTTCAATGATAACAGATCCGGTCCCTTGTTACACATCATCAATTCTAACATGTTATTACATCGAAGTTCCCAGTGGTTAGTAAAAACTGAAGAGAATCGGCTGTCTTGACGCTTTTTCGAAATAGACCAAGAAATATAAGTAGTAGAAAGTTTACGCTATTAAGATACACTGTAACAAAAATATATGTGAAACTTATGGAATTTCTCTAATGAAGAAAAATTTGATTTGTGTGGTCTTCGCTTTCTTTTAATCGTAATAATTCTTTTGCTGCATATTTTGCAATAAGGCAATAAAGGGAGAAGAGTCATATTTCGGGAAGTAACCGGATGCCTCTATGTTTTTTGTTGGAAACAATTTTTTCCACCAAATTTATTCCAAAAAACATTAGAAGAGTTTGCAACAAATTTCAGCAAAATATTTCGAAACATTCAGGTAATATGTTCCTGACACAAAAAAGGATTTAACTGACTTAAAAAGACTTAGTGAAATAAGGATACCTGAAAAGGTTCGTTAATGAATATATAATATAATCTTCTGAATTATGAAATTTCTCACAAAATAGTATCAGAGGGAACTATTAATGTGACAAAACTTATCCCATATGATAGCTACTATGAAATTATTTTTTATATTTGTTGGCTAGAGACCTCAAATTATATCTTTTTTCACCGAGATTTCCCATCTGAAATCAATATTGAAAAAAGAAAATTATTGCAAACGTTGCAATGTATTAATACAATCAAATAAACATTTCGTATCAACAAGTATATTTCAGAGCTTTTTCTGCTGCTTACGCTTTTTACGAATCAATCCACTTCGCTGCTGCGTTTTTTTACCAATTTTTTTGATTTTTTTATCATTTTTAATAACTTTCGCGGGTTGAGAAGTATTCCTGAAAATGCATAAATTAAGATGGCAGGTAAGAGTATTCCTGAAGAAAACTTATGAATTAAAAAAAAAAAAAACTTATAAATTTAGATATGGAAAATGACAACTTGCAATTTGAAAAATAGTAAAACTTAGGAAAAAAGTCATATGGAAGATAATTTTTAACTTGAAAAATAGCAAAAAAAGCAAAACTTTTTGCTTTCTTGCATCAAATCGTTGTTTTCTAAACAGATTAATTAATTGAAAATCAATTATGAAGATGAACCATTTCTATGATTAAACTATAAATTTCATTAAAGATCTATTATTAAATAAAAAATTGAATGTTAGCAGTTACAATGACTCATTTCCAGAAATTTTGCAAATTCTTAACGATTGACAGCAACAAAAATTTTAATCATAAAATTGATATTTGTTCAATTCATGAAGGGAACAGCTTAGAATCCCAACCCTCTTCCATGCGAAAGATTCGCTAATGAACCTTCGCTTTTCATTCTCTTGGCCTATGGAGAAAACAGTTTTGAAAACTAACACTTCAAAAATGAATGCTTTGAACCAATTTTGACAAAAACATAAAAGTGTTCAAAGTGAACTTCAATAAAAATTACTTGTCTTTATTTCCAAATCCTTGATGATTTTTAAAATCTATTAAAATTCAAAACGCCTAAAAATAAACAAATTACCTCAGCGACGCTTTATTTTTCAAATCCAATTTTGATTTCTTTTTAATTAATCTATCTTTCGCCACTTCATTCATGAGTCGTGAAACAGCGCTTGCTATTTCATATTTCGGTATGTTTGTCTTCAATCGAGTTTCTGCTTTCGTAACCATCACGAAAGGAATCTCACCATTTTCAGCCGCTTTGAATCTTTAAAATCATATATCTGAGATATTTTTCATTTTATATTCCTAGCACACTTTCATTCCTAAAAGTGCTATCTTATAAATATCAATTTATATTTTGGCAATATGAATGCATATATTCAACAGATTTTATAATTTTCCTAAAAGCCATTCTATTTCCCTATCGTTAGACGATCACCGTTTGCTGAAGGGTTAGTCTGAAATTTATACTATTCACATTTTGATAAATCGTCTTATTCCTTCTTTAGCAATTAAGAAACTTTTTTTTTTTTTTTTTTTTTGTGAAAATTATGACGACGAAAGAAGCACTGGGAGAAAATAAACGTCAATGAAACAAATCTAATTGATTCGTGCAAAATTCTCAAGTTTTGTTTTCATTTTATAGAAATTCTATTGTTCCAAAAACCATATTTTCATTTCCAATGTACTTCATTTACTTCGTAAGTTATTAAAATTATCAAAATATAACAAATTATCACTAATTTATATATAAAAGATTTAAATCAAATTCCCGTTGGAAATTTACTTTTTTGACACTGCATATAACCGCTTCCTGCGAACACTTTTTACGCCGGGTTTCTTTCCAATTTCAAATAATAATTTGCTTATTTCTCCATAATCAAACTAGAATATAAAATCTGAATTAAAACTGAAAGTGCGCATTTTTTTAGTTTAGGTATAACTGGTGTAATCGACAGCCACCAAATGCATTGCTGTGATATACTAGAAAATGTGAGTACGATTTAGATATATGAAAACTAAGCATAACGCTAGATAATTCGTAAGCGTACTTCAGCAGAATGAAAAAGATATTTAGTGACAAGTCCCATTAAAGATGAAATCTAAAACACATAAAAGAGAATTACTTGAAATAACATTTCACAAATTGCTGACAAAAAAGAAAATAATCTACTTTAATTCCTTGACCACTTGCACTTTCTACTGCTGGTTCGTCCGTTTCATTCTTCGCCACTTTTTCCTCCGCATATTGATGCAAAATCGTCAGGAATATTTCTTGTATAATGGAATCAAAAAGATAATTCCTAAAAATATTGAAATGAACGATACTAAATTAACTGGCTATATTTGATGAATAATGTAATGAATACTGGATCTCAGATGTCCCTGTAAAATGAGTGATTGCATATTTACTATTTTGATATTATATTCTAAGGTAATGACAGTCTTATAACTATTTATATCCACAACTACTACAGAAATATCGAGAGATTAGGAATGTCCCATCGCTCGAAATAGCGAAACTTCAAGTAATGACGTAACAACTTGGAGCACACCGTAGCTTTTTAAAAGCAGTAAATTACACCAGAGATCTTAACAATAAGTGTTTATGACAATCGTTATAATAAAGCTACAACTATAAGGGAGAAATCACATAAGATACGCTTACTCGTATAAACTACTACGGAATAAATCAATGAACTAACGTAACGAATAAGTGTTTACTTACGATAATGTCCCATCAGCAAGAAGCTCTGCGTACGGTTTCAAAAGCTCTGTTACCTGATCTGGTCTCAAACCACCTGAAAAACCAAAAAAAAAAAAAGAACTTAATTTTCGAAAAATCAAACAAATATTAAAATATTGAGATATGTGAAAAGCAGCGAAAATTAATCAGCAGCATTAAGTCCAAAGAGACAAATAGATGAAGAAATTTCTGGAAAACATGGAAATCAAAAACTAACCAGCACCATCCATTTCATCGAGATAAATAGAGGCGAAATGAAATTTTAATGCTTCCGAAAATGATTTATCTGAAACAAAATATGATGAAAAAAAAATAAAATGTGAATGTCGCTAAAGTTCATTGAAAATTATAAAAAGAATCAAAAATAGCTAATCAAGATTTGCTACTTCTTTTCTCGTATATTCAACATAATATTTCCATTCAAATTTCAAACCTAACCATTTGAAATAACACAATCTTTGAAAGCTTTCATGTACATATCAGTGATCCCTTTTTTCCAATTTTTCGAACGTAAGCGCAGAAAAAGAGCACGAACAAGCCGACGTATCAACTAAAATCATTAGAATTTATTAGAATAAAATTCAGTATCAATGAATTTGAATGTCGATTACTATGTGATCGAAAACAATAATTATATACATATATCTTCAAGTGTTTAATAACTCACATCCCCACATATTTTGGTGCATTTCCCAAAGCAATGGAAAATTTTTATTTTCTTCTTTTTTTAAAATATCCACATAGAAATTACTGTCCAGAAAGAGTCAACAAATTAATTACAGATTAATAAACTGGTAAATAATGAAAATATTATATGAACTTCGCTGATTTGACCGACTTATGGAAATTCGAACGCAATTGTTATTAACTATTCCCCTGAATACTTTGTATAATACTGTTAACACAGAAAAAAAAAAAATTCTAGTATCCTGAAAGTACAGAGTTAAGCGAATTAGAAATGAGGTTAGCGTCTCAGATTAATGCATTTTTCATCAAAAGTAAATATTAGTAAAATGCTTTCCTCACTGAAGACAAAAAAAAATTCACTGATTTGGAATAACTAAATTATCAAATAGCACAATAATATTTTAAAATATCGAATAATCAGCTTACATTCCGATACAATACTACATCTAGTAGTGATAGCGCGAATAAACGCTATCACTCTTCTAAGTCGTTTAATCTTATTTTTATCCAACAAAAAAAAGCTTCTTGTGGATGATAGCTCAACTGATTTTGTATTTCTTGAAGATTATTAAACCAACATTACTTTTTTCAGTCATTTACAAAAATACATTTTCTCTGAATGATAAAGGAAAAGGAAGAAACTAACCATAAGGAACTTGTCCATTCTCCAACGATCGATTCGTGGCCATTCATTAGAAATAGTCATTAACATACACTTAACGAACAAAACGGATTCGTCTTCTCTTTCAAATAAATTCAACAGCGAAGCTATATTATCAGCGAGATGTTCTTGCCATAACATCTTGTCTTGCATCCACATCACATAATGCAATCCTTTCGTCAAATGTAGCATTGCTTTATCATCAAATTCTGCAGAAAAGAAGCAGCAAATTCTCAAAAAAAAAAAGTTTCCAACAGTCCGCATTTTCTACTTTTTTTCATCCAAAAAGTCTCGAAACTAAACTATTCATTTCTTGAATGCCGTTGAAAAATCGAGATAATTTTACGATATTGTGTTTGCTATTAAGAGTTTCACTTCCTCCTAATACCAGCTTTTTTAAAACTATTCAGCAAAGTGCTGCACGAAACTTTCCGCTAGGATAAAAAAGATGGACCCCAAGTCCCAAACTTACAGGTTATAAATACCGTCAACAATTTCGCCTAGTACCTTTAAAAATAAATTGAAAAAAACAAGAAAAACGAACCTTGCTTGGCTGATTCCGATTGAATCCAATCACATAATGTTCGAAAGGCTCGTCGACGAGTGATTGGTTCACCGGATGCCAATTTCTGTGCAAAAATAATCTCAATTTCGTCTAATTCTGAATCCATTAGATCTAAAAACTCATCATTTTACTTGAATAATTAGAATTCGAAATTCAAAAGTTAATAACTCGAATTCAATTCATTATCCATTTGCATTATTCAATGCAACTTTTTTATTTATTCATTAATGCAGAGTTGAGAGAAGAAAGTAAAAAATATGACGAATTCTTCAGAAACTTATGTGATTAATCGTATTATCAAAATTATTATTCAAGCTATTCTAGCGTAAAAATATCAATGTCAAAAAACTTCAATATACGAAAGAAAAAATAAATGACGATTGTACAATAATTTTGATCTCTCTATAAATATACATCACTTTAGACAAATTTCATACAACATATTCATTCGTGAGGAAGATAACAGCAAAACAGTATCTGTTTAAATAGTATCTATTTACAGAACTTAAACATAATTAGTGGCAATTTATGATCTGTCAAAAACTTAAACTTCACCATTCAACGGAATGATCTTTTTTTTTCCCTTTTTTGTTTGATTTTATTAGTGTTAGTATTAGATAAAATTAACATATTATAAAAGCATAAGAAAAATAAAATTTTGGGAAATAAGAAAAAAAACTTTTTCCGAAAATGAATTACCAAATATTTCGCATGGTTAAATTACTTGAACATGGGATAAAATAGCGACAGCAATAACAACAGATGAAACAAATGAAAGGAATGGATGACGAAGCATTTTCCTACGTCATACAAAATGAAAGTACGATGACTAATCAAGCATCGAAGAAAAAAAAAGAATACATATATATATATGTATATATATTGCTACTGATGACTAATCATTTATTCGTTTGAAAAATATTTTTTCGAAGAAATTAAAAACAAAATAAAGTGAGTGATTAATTGTAAAAATATTTCAAAAAAAAAAAGAGAAAGAAGAAAAATGCTTATTTATTCCTGAAATTTTATATTTATTTCAAGCTAAATAATATCAGCAATTCAAATAAGATATATCATCAACAATTAATACACACCATCAACTGATACAAATTACATGCGGGACTAAAATATAGAATTGGATATTAGAGTGGTATCAAATGGTGCTATTACAACGAATAGCACCTCCACACGTTTGAGATTACCACATTTAACCAAAACAAACTAATCATTCTATTAATCAACCCTTTCCCACCCTCGTCGCTTCTGTTTTTTACCAACAAAAATAACGATTTGGCATCGCTCAGTGCCTCGTAATGCAATACTTTATTTCCAACAAGAAATTTATAATTAGCGGAATTAAAAATTTCAAAAAAAAAAACCTTGGAAAGGTTTTTTGACTTTATTTCTTATGCATTTATACAAATTTACAAGATAAATTTTTTTTTTTTTAAACATATTATATAATAGATGAGATGTAAAGACCAAAAATCTCCATTACTCACTGGAATAAAAGATTAAAGATCAGTATTATTCACACATTCAGCTGAATTATTTCTGAACTTTGTCTGTCTATTTTTCTCTATTCAAAAATGTATTATATGAGAAATTTTTTGAAAGGAAAAGAGCTTAATGGTTAAGGTGAAGAAGGTCTTGGCATGGGTTATTAATAACATCCAACCATCCTGTTACATTTCTTTATTTCTTCATAAGAGCAAAATTAGCCAAACACTAGCTAGACTCGAACATGTTCCGCGTAGTCAGTCCAGCTAGTCTGTATAAATAAAAGTGTAAATGTTCATTTGTTCAAAGTCTTAAATCTCCGAAGGTTCTTAAATATGCACATTATATATCGGAAGTCCTTACCTGTTGTCTGAAATTTTGACACAACGATGTATTCAAATACGCGCATGTTTTTATAGACGCGTTGCTGTAGCTCAGTCTTGTTGAGTGGAAAAAAAGAAGAGAAAGCGCATGTTTCTAGTATTGGAGGAAAAAAAAATGATACTTTGCAATTGATTTGTAGTTTGGTTGGGACTGATTCTTACTATTGTGATTAGGCTAGGTCAGCAGCAATAAGTGTGAAGAAATATTTATGTCATTGTATGACAGAAATCAATGCTGTTGAGAAATGTTTTATTGCTTGATGAAGAGTGTTTCCTCGTAACAAACAATTATCAGAGAACATCCAGGCAAATTAATCACTGGGCTATTCTTTCCTTTGTTGATAATAGAATAATATTCAAGTTCTATTCAAGTGAATTATCCGATTATTGCTTCTGTTGTGTAGCTTTGAATTGTCGAACTGGAGCTTGGAACTCCGATTTGTTGCCGTTGCTGCGTCGATCTTTGTCGTTTACTGTGATTTGGAAAGTTTTGGTGGTAAACATGTTTGTCGTCCCTTTGAAACTATGTCTCGCCGCTTGACCTTTAGTATTTCTTGTTTGCAATCATTGTCATAGCGTTATTTAACATCTTTTAGTTTTCGCCCTCGTCTAATATGTTTAATTAGATAATACTTGTGGGTATACAATATTTTTTGTTGTTCCATTATCTATGTAAATGAAGAAATTGTCTGGTTTGCCGACTGTTAAATATGCAACGCATAATTGTAAATGTGAGAAACAATCCGTCTCTAGATTTATACCGCACAATTCTAAGATTGACCCTAAGCTTTGTTAATGGACATCTTCACCTCTGAAAAGACCTGTCAAGATTGTTGCCTCTATGACATTGCTCATTAATTTTTTTACTGAGCCGTGTACTGTTGCAAAGTTTTGGCTGGTTGATATTTCGCAACATAATAATTGGCACGCCGATTTTCAATTGCAGTACTTACAGTGGCATTCCTGGCAGATCGTATGAATTTCTATTCCCTGATAAGTTATATATATAGTAATCCTAAATATATTGAAATATGTCTTAGATGAAGTTTAAAATGTAACTTTCACTTGAAATAATAGTGACATGCATTGATTATAATTTTACTAATTACATTATCAGTAAATGTTGAGTGAAAAAAATTAGTAAATTAATAATATTATATGCGATATATTAAAGTACATTTCGATGTGAACGTTAATCACCTATCTGACCCGTCTTGAAACACGGACCAAGGAGTCTAGCATATACGCAAGTTATTGGGTAGTAAACCTGATTAAAAAAAGCATAATGAAAGTAAAGATTATCTTTGGTATAATTAATATGTGATCTATATATGTATACGTAAAAAATATATATATGGCGTAACATAATTCCGTTCATGTTGCATGCATAGGGCGGAGATAGAGCGTATATGTTGGGATCCGAAAGATGGTGAACTATACCTGAGCAGGATGAAGCCAGAGGAAACTCTGGTGGAGGTCCGAAGCGATTCTGACGTGCAAATCGATGGTCTGACTTTGGTATAGGGGCGAGAGACTAATCGAACAGTCTAGTAGCTGGTTCCCTCTGAAGATTCCCTCAGGATAGCTGGAGCACTTATTGAAGCTGTTACATTCGTAAAGCGGATGATTAGAGGAATTGTGGGACGAAACGTCTTCCACCCATTCTCAAACTTTCAACGAGTGTGACGTCTCGCTTGCTTGAATGAAGCATAGACCTTGAATGCGTGCTCCACGTGGACCATTTTTGAAAATCAGAATGGCGACGCTGTGCGAAGGACCAAAAATTGAGTTAAATATAAGTCTTCCGCTCAAGCGCCATCCATTTAAATTAACTCAATTTTTATATCCGCATTAAAAGATATTTATCATCAATTGACAAAAGTTTAACAATATTTTGCTAATGCAACAATTTAATAAATAAAAAAAGATGAGTAATACTATCAAGTGTTTGTCGGAATTATTTAATGAATATGTAGCACATCAGTAATCTAATTCTATGGTTTCATAAAGTTAAGTGTTGAGTAGTCGATGTAACCACCAAAAATTTCGGAATATTTAGCATGTTTATATGTCAAGTAATTCAGAAAATTATATTCAAATCTCTCATGATTTTTCAATATATTTTCGAAAATTTTAACTTTCATATTCTTAATATGAAACTAATTGATTATATATATCGAATATATGTGAAATATTTGCATTTTCAAATGAATCTAAAATTAAAGTTTAAAACAAAGTAGTGTTTCTTTCAAGCTAAAGTTGTGGCTCGTATTAAGTGGTAACAAATCATGAAAAGTTCGAAATCCAATAAATGTCTCTTTTTCGATTTTTATTATTTCCAAATACTTCATCAACATACAACAACGTCAACTGGCATATTAAACATTTACAATTGTAATATTCCATCGAACTTTTTTTAATTTCCAAAAAAAAAAAAAAAAAAAAAAAAAAAACTAATATCTGCGATGTACATCGGAATAAATCATTTAAGAATTACTGCATAAATTGGAAATATATTATCAACCGATGTCGCTATTTTTTTGAAATAATTAAATTCTTTTTTCAAGTAAATATGAAATGAAAAATAAGTACGCAAAATTTGATCAGATTACTGTAAAATTCCGAAGTCATTGGATGGTGTAATAAATAATTAATTGAATTAATTAACGAGAATGGATTGAATGCAATTTAAAAGTCAGTTTTTTTTGAAAAAAGTAAAAAAAGGGTAAGAGTCTGGAAGATTTTTCATATTATCAACAATAACAATTGAAAGAGACAGGAAAAATAATTTCATCATTTCTTTCAATTTATGATTTCATCACTTTTTTTAAATTTAGGTTTCATCATTTCTTTCAATTTTTAAAAGAAAACAAATGGACAATGGTTGAATTGATGATTTCAAATTTAGAAAAAATAAATAAATAAAAAGGATAATTATTAAACAATGATGTCTTTTATAAGATTATCTAAAAATTTTTAAATTTTAAAATAATTCGTGGTTTTGTTATTTGCTCAATATTAATCGTTTTTCGCCATCTTATTTTACTCTTTTATTTAAATATACGAATATTTTATGATAGCAGAATTTAAAAAATAAGTATTACCACCCGTATGATTTAATAAATAGATTTTAAGATATGAAATTAATTATAAAAAATATGGTAAACTGAATTGCGAATTGCGAGAAAAGTAATTATATTCAAATCTGTTTGAAACGCTAAATCCGTGAACTTATAATTTTAAAATTTTAAGGAACTATTTTTAGATTTTCTTCCAAAGATTTTATGCTAATTTTTCTGTAAAGAAAGAGAAATACAAATTTGAAACAATTTTCTGTAAAGGAAGAGAAATACAAATTTGAAACAATTGTTGGTAAAAATTGCTTTCATCAATGAATATACAAAATTTTAAATTTTGGAAAAGAGAAGTTTCATACATCTGTTAATAAATTTGTAAATAATTCTCTGAAAATCAGAAAAAAAAATGCGTGAAATCAATTTTAAAATGACTTAGACCTAGAATTCAAGTCGTAAAAAAGAAAAAAAGTGAAATAGTATATCTTTCAATAAAATACAGAATTATTAATATATATTTCGAAGCGATGATCATTTAAAAAATGCAAATTGTTGAGATTCTTTTTTCCAGCTTTTCCTAAATCATAATTCAAATAACAATGAAAAATCGAAATTCGAATAATCACTAATAATCATTGAAATAAACATAATTATTGAAATGTATCATTTTTTGTACCATTTTCAATGTCCACCACTTTACGATTGTATTTGGCATTCGATTTACCATATTTTGAATATTGATCTGAAAATGAAACAAAAAAAACCTTTTTTTTCGAATTTATTAATTTTTTTTTATATAAAGAAAACAAAACTATTACTTTGATAATCATTTAAAGTTGAAATATTGACAAGCGATTTTAATTTTCTACATCCAAATTTAATATTCATAATACAGCATAATGGATAAAAAAACTATTTTTGCTTCGAAAAAGCGAACTTTAAGCCAATCAATGGGAGAGATAATTTCAAAAACTGAAAATTTTGCTTGCATATTTATCACGAAGGATTAAAGTGCCCAGTTAGCTTATTCCCTAATTTGACTCTAAATTACAAAACAATTTCTATCCGAATTCTATTCCTTTATTGAAGATGATAAATTCTTATTTTTGGTAAAAAAAGTTTCGTTGATTAGGCATAAAATTATAATTATGCAAATTCACATCAGTGTTGTTCTTTCTTTTCTGGAACATTAATTGAAATTGGCGCTTGATAGTACAGAGGTCACCATATGTAAGTAAATTTGCCATGATAATATCAATTATAATACTATATTAAAACAAAAAGTCAAACAACATATCTACGGTAAATTTTTGTAGCCACGAATTAAATTGAAAAAAAGAAAAAAAAAAAAAAAGAAATGCTTCTAACCTATTTGCTTCAGAAATTTCTTTCGATCATCAACAAAGGATATTGAAGCAGCAATAAACAAAACTATACTGGCTAATAATATCAAAGTAGGTATGTAAAATGCTTTAGCTAATGAATGATACGATGCTGTTGGAGTAGTTTCGGATCCTCTTATCCAATCAGATACCTGAAATATTTGATCATGATAATTTGATGAGGAAAACGAAGGAGAACAATGGCTGCTTGAAAAAAAAAAAAAAAAAAAGAATTCGAAAATGATACTAATTAAATGATACGTAGATAATTTTAATTAGGTTAACTAAGATTTGATGATCCTAATTAGAAAGTGACAATATTACTTGCAATAATTATTTGTAACATTATTTATGGAGCTTATGACTGCAAAGAAGATTTTAGCATGTATTTCAATATAAATATCATGGAAATATTAATTGCAAAACTATTTTAATTTCCCAAATTTTCTGAAATAATTCATTGAAACATCTCACCAAACCAACAATATATGGACCAGAAGCATCACCAAATAAATGTGATATAAGAATTTGCCATGAATTTGCAACCGATCGTCTTTGTGGTACTATTATATCCTAAAATAAAGAGCATATTTCAGATATTAAGTATTTAATACATTAAGCGAACTTTCAGGAATAAAACTATCCCTAAAATTTCTTTCATTTTTTCCACATTGGATTGCTAATATTTTCATTAATTTTCTTCTAAAAACAACTATGAAAATTTCATTTCTAGAAGTTTATTTCAAGTCTCAGAAAAAAAGATTTTGTCATATTTTAATTCGTATTTGGAATTTTATAATCATTTTTGCTACCAAAGACAATAAATTTATAGAATTATTTCAAGAAAAAAAAAAGAAAATTAAGCTCACAAGAAGTAGATCGACGTTTATAGCCCAGTTTAAACTTAGTGATAAGACTGCTAAGAAAATAAATATCTGCAAATGGAAGAAAAAGAAAATTGACATTCCTTAAATTAAACAACAAAAGCAACAAAAAATAATAATTATTTAGCTTAAAATAAATTTTAGAATTTGGAAAATCTTACGATAAATATTATATGTAATTTAATCGAAATAAATTTAGTATAAAGGTAATAGAGAAAAAATGAAGTGAAAACAAGAATGAAAGTTTAGCTAGTCTTTGTTGCAGCTAAAAAATAAAATTTCTTTAATTCAATCCAACAGATCTATTTAAAAATTTTAAAATCATACGATTAATACAATTAACGAGTAGTTCTTCGTAATTAACTTATCACTTAATAATTAAATAGTGACTAACACCAATCAATTTAATTTTATTTAACTTTATAGGAAATCATTACTACAGTAATATTTGTTTTACGAAGTTGACCTTTTCGTAAAAATTATTTGAATCAATACAACAATTTGTAAGCTTAAACACTTCGAATGAAATTAAAAATTTAAAAAAAATGGAAAAATAAAAAAGTTTGAAATATATATACCATGGTAAAATTGAAATTTGCCACTTTAAGGGCCATGAAAAGAAATGGTACCGCAAATATAGATCCAAAAGCACATACCAAAGGATTGGCACGATTTGTTTTAAAAGGCTTACAACACCATTTACCATGTAACAAAAGCTAAAATTTATTAAAACTTTTCGCGAAATATTAAAATTCCGAGAATAAAACCAATCATATTGTTCAATTTCAAAAAATAAAAAAGAAAAAAACGAGTCAGCTTTTCGTTTGTTTATTTTTTTTATTTTCTTAATTTCAAAATTTTTGTCGAATAAAGCGCCGAGATTTTAAGAAAGCAATTATTTGCTCAGTAATGCGAATTAATTTAATGATAGCATTGCCTGATGCTTAGTTAAGTTTTGAGTAATAATTGTTGCTGAAGTAAATCGCTCATCGGTTCAGTTTTGAACTAATTGATTTAATTCAATTGAATGATTTATGAAATTTCTAATACTTAAATGAGTAAAATGGACATTTCAATGGAGTTACAGATTGAACACTAACAATTTAGCAAATTGAGGTTAATTTTATCTGTAATTTGTCATCTTTGCATCTATTGATTTTTTTTAACATCATTAATTAAAAACCAACCTGTGACAGAAATGTACCACCTGAAACACCCAAAATTCCACCAATTACTGTTACTACACCAAAACTGAGTGCTATACTGAAATATTCTGCGAATTTATTACGTGAAAAAAAAAATTTTATTTTACTCACTAAATAATTATGATATCTGCTTAAATTACATTTGAACCTGCAAAATTACATTTAAATGCATCGAGAAATTTATTTAAATAATTTTTATGCATAGTTCATGCATAATTTCCTGCATAGCTTTCCAGAACATACTGGAAAATTTGTGCAAAAAATTGAATAGGTTTTGCATTCTTATATATCAATAATAAATCTTCCGGATAATTTTTTTTTTTTTTTTTGATATCTCTTTATAATTCCTCATTTCATATTTTCAATATCTATTTATATTCCAATATAAGCACCTATTTATATTCGATATCAATATAATCAAAATGAAAATTTCTCTTAATCTATATCTTATCTTTTGGAGAATTTTATTAATTTAAATGATAATAGAAATGTCAGCATATAAAATCTTCTCTGTATATGGTGTAAATGATAAATTACTCATATTCTGATTATTTATACAATTTATTTATTATTTAATTCTGGTCGTGAATGATACAAAAAGGGTTGCAAGAAATAAGCAAATTAAAGTAGCCAAAACAAAACTTTGTAGTGTAATGCTACTATAGATGATTAGAACAGAAGGAGAAAATCATTTAAAAAAAATGCTGTGATAAATGAATAAGATCATGAGTCATTGTTACTATTCTTCCATTGCTAAGCAACATCAATAATTCGGTCATTGTCCCAAGACAAGAAAAGCTATGGAAAAATTAGCAAGATAGATGAGCAGTGATCCAATAAAAGATGACAAAATGAATAAATCAATGATAATGATCAGTGAACTAAATTTCAGCATGCAGTGAATTATAGAAAAATTAGGAAAAGGTTTCAGTAATAATTTAATAATGAAAGATTTAATAATAGTAAATTTCAATAAGTTCAATAAAGTTTAATAACATTAGCCAATTCATGAATGCAGTGAAAGTTAAATTTTATTTTGTTTTATTAATGTAATTTTGGGACGTTAAACCTTTCATCCTCTCCAACAGGTATTATAATTAGCTATTTAGTATTGAATAATATCGAAAACTTTTATTTCATGAAAAAAATTTCGACTGATCATCAAATTGATCCATTGTAATAGATTACTGCAATCCGAAATGTTTGGATTACCGTAGTTTAAAATGTCTAAACTGTAGTTCGAAATGGCTAATTTCAATAGCTTCTAAAAATCTCTTTAGTTATTTTTCTTTATAATACTTTTTTTTATAATCACTAACGGTATTATTTGTATTTTATAAATGATTCAAATATTGATGAAAATTTTTCGAACAAATTTACCTATTTTTTTGTTCATTGCTAAGTTCATGAGTACTATTCAAATTTTGCTGCATTGCGACGGAATGTTCGATAGCCGCTGGCCCCCACCATGTTAATGTACCGGTGACAAATACCACTGATGTATAGGCAAATGTTGTATAAACATAGGTTGGACTGAAGAAAATAGCGGAAAAATACATTTATAATTTAGCAATATACTTCATAAATTTTCAGACTTCGTTGCAAATTTTGATGTGAAAACAAAGAAAATGCGAAATTTATATTTGAAAAAATTTTTGAATTCAGAGAAGAGATCTTCTTAAGAAAAGATTAAAGATTTTGATTTAATAAAAAATTTTTGCCTTCATATTTAAGCAAATGTTTGTGTTAAAACTTGAAAAAAAATTTTTTTTTTTTTGTTTCAAATAAATTTTTTTACAAAAAAAGAAAAGAAAAAAAAATAAATTTACATTATAAGAATTGCTTTAATATCTTCCCAATATGACGTTTGTTTGACATTGTTCGGAAAAGCATTTTCCGCTTCGCCACGTTTCGGTTCTTTCATACCAAGAATGACAAATATGATACATAAAACACCGAGAATTGGTGTCACACGTAAACCCCATTGCCAACCACCAAATAAAGATGCAACAATTGCTGATACGATATAACCCATACCACTATAAAATTTTTGTCAATTTTGATTAACTTTCATAAGTTTCCAAAACCTATTTTGCTATGATATATTATGATTGAAAACTTTTAATTGTTCTGAAATTCAATCAAATCTGTTAATTGTTGTTGGTAATTTTCTCTTTTTTTTCCCTCTCACAAGATCGATTTTTTTTTCTTGAAATATTTGATTAAATTAATTCCGATCAGTAGTAAAAATTTTAATGAATTTTTATTTTTTGAGAATTAGAAGTAAAGCAAAGCAATGAAAGAATGATAAATTGCATTGATTTCAAATACCTTTGCATCATTTTTTCATTACATACAAAGTATCAATAATTAACCTTCCAACTGGTATAGCAAAATAGAAAAACATAATTGCACGACTGCGTATAGGTGTTGTAAATAAATCACCAATTATCGTTGGAGCAACTGTCGAATATGACGCTTCACCAATACCGACAACGCCTCGTAGTAATAGGAATAACCAAAATGACTGCAAATTATATAAATATTTCTCGTGAAATGAAATGAAATGAAATGATGATTTCTAAGCATGATTTACAAAAATGAACTTGAACTTTAAATTTTAATGGAAAACTAAAGTTTGAAAGTTAAGATGAGAGAAAATTTTGAATTTTGTTATACTTCTAATGATTTTCAAGTTCTTGATTAGCAAATGAGCTGAAACTTTTAAATTTCAATTGAAAATTGAAACCTTGAAGTCAAAACTAGAGTTTCGAGTTTTTTAATATTTGATAAAATCTTACATTGGCAGGTACGAAAGATGATGCTAAAACAGCAAGAACCCAGATTGCTATACCAGTGATCATTATCCATTTACGATTATATCGATCGCCGAAAAAACCAATAAGCGGTGCAAATATCATATAAAATATGATAAATACTGTTTGTAACAAGCCAGCTCCAGTATCGTCAATGGAGAAAAATGCTTGAACTTGTGTCAAAACACCTGGAAAAATTGCATAATTTAAGATATTAAAAATTATTCCATAAATTACTGAAAATTTGTTTAAAATATATTTAAAATATTCAGGACAATAATAGGCTATTTTACACGCCATTTAATCACTGTTATTTTTATTCATAACAATAATTAAATCCAGAAGTTAATTTAAATTTCTTTGATTCAAATCTCCATGGTGAAAAAATAAGTTCCACTTAATAGTGATCGGTCAGTTTTTTCATTATAATCAATAGTTTGAAAATTGATTATAATCAATCGATTCAACAATTTGAAAATTCAAAGAAAAAATGGAAAATAGAATTAAATGCTAAATAAGCAGAATTTTACAGAACTAATAGATGAAATTTTTGCTATCATGTGATTATCGTATAACATCAGGGCTTTTCATAACTGACTTGTTATTGGAAATGTATGCTCTACTCTGATAATTTAATACCGTAATTTGGTGCCATATTTTTATAGCCAATGTTAATGATGACTTCTTAATTATCATAAAGTTAAATGACAATTCTTTACTTGATAAAAGAACAACGATAAAAATTTTGCATTTTAAATCATTGAATTATTCTGTTTAATTATTAACAGTTGACATTGAATTTGCAGATGTGACCTTAAATCAGAATTATCATGGTAGGCGAAGAAAACTAGGATATAATTTAAAAAATAGTAATCGACTTACCTGCAATTGTAAATCGGTCCATATAATTAAGCAAATTAATGACGAACAAAAGAACCAAGCAAACATAATCTCCTAATCCATTTTTATTTCTTAGTTTTGCAAGCGACATTGAGTAACTGTAAAAAGTTTAAGAAAAGCTAAAAATTTGAAATTAAAGAGAAAATTTTAAGGATTTCGGTTTACTGATTTCCCATGAATTATAGAAGTTCCATTGATCTATACAAATAAAAATGTAAATGCAACCTGTTACTTCTCAATGATCTCCGAAAGTTTTCCATTGATTCTTTTCAAATTTTGACACAACCTTGCATTCGAATAGGCGTGTGCTCTTATATAAACATACTTACTTTTTTTTCATGTGTCACGTGCGTGACAATTAAAAATAATGAGGGGCGGAGTTTATATACTCTGTCCTCCTTTTTTTCTCTCATTCTCCTCCTTCCTCCCACCTCTCTAATTATAACAATAATAATTCTCTCATGTCTCCAATAATAATAATTAATAATAATAATAATAATAATAATAATAATAATAATAATAA